>OX451215.1:103606637-103711220 GCA_949628195.1 Phasia obesa | reverse complement strand
GGAGTGCACACGGATCTCTGGTTTTCAATAAACCGCTGCGAGGGGCGATTTTTGTTTGATTTTAGGTTAATATGGTTTTGCTGCTTTAATTTATTTGTATTAAAGACCTTTAGAGAAAGCAATACACTTAGAGATAGGCAATGGACGCACAGGGTGCCCACTGGTAACCAGGAGCAGTAAAAGGCACATGGGGGGTCAATATGAGGAAGTAATTTTTTTCTTAGTTTGACTATTCTTTCTCAATATAGTTTGCAGGAAGGACCGAAATTATAAAAGAAATTCAATTAAATTAAAAAAAATTAAACAAATTTTTTAAAAAGTATTTGAAAAAAAAAATTGTAAAACACTTTCAAAAAATATTTGTACAGAAAATTTGTCGAAAAAATTATTTTAATAAAATTAAAAAAAAAATCAAAAATTTATTTAAAAAAAAAATATTTGCAAAAATTTTTACAAACAATTTCAATATTTCTATGAAAATTAAAATATAACATAACATATTTTTAATATTAAGAATATATATATATATATATATATATATATATATAGAGTAATTTATATTTTAAATGCGTTTGATTCTTAAATAGATGAGATCTCTGTTTTACAACCTCTGTTTTAAGTACAAAATACAATTTGGTAAAAGCAAAACAGGTATTTCTGTCAGAGTTTTCTATGTAGCTGTCGTCTTTAATATCATCATTAAACTCATTTTGTTTATTTGTATGCCAATTTATGGCTATGAATATTGCATTTTTCCTCCCAGAGATAAAATTACCAATTTCCAAGAATACTTGTTTTTCTATCGCATAGTCGATGTATGAGATGCGCCGCAAAAATCCGGTAAAAATGGGAAATAATCCAGTGAAGATCGGTAATCAAACAACAAATTAAAAATCTAAATTATTTTCATAACGATTTGTTCAACTGGAATGCAAGGTGATTGAGTTGGTTAGCATTTTACATATGTAAAATGAGTTTTATTTTTTTGACGAAAAAAATAAAACTTCTCAAAAAAGTTAAAAACATATACTGGAATAATATGTCACTTTCGCGAAACCCTAGAAGTTTTAGTATTTGTTGCTATAGCGGCCACAGTTAGACAGAATAGAATAGAAGGCGCTGACAGATGCACGGAGAGACAATGTAACGATTACAATAGGGTTACCTTTTACCATTTGGGTACGGAACCCTAAAAACCAGTTAGTCGAAATTTTTAGGTTACTTCTCATCTGAAGGTATCACTCGTTAATCTATACTTGGTAAAATGAACTTTGGTACATATGTATCCCCTTATAATCCGAGAACGAGAATAGATGACTACATCCTAGATGGTAAGATACGAGTATATTCAACTATCCGTTTGAGTTTGAATAAATTTGGCAGTTCGTAGTAAGGCTGAGTTCTTAGCAAATAAAACATTACAGAAAAGTCGGGATCCTGTAGCCAACTCAATAATCTTTTCATTAGAATCTTAAGTGCCTTAATATATAGATAGGTAGTGCGCTATATCTATTAGTCTGGGGTTTACGGGTTCGATTCTCATCAAAGACTCTAGATGTTTTCTGCATACAAGTCAAGGACTTGGCAGGCAGTGTTATTTAAAACAAGATTAAAAGCTGTTTTAGGCGTTGTATTCAGTCTCGCAAACACTGAATACTACAAACTTATTCATCATCATTATCATTATTGCTTTTAACAAAAGTAAATAAGTTTTTTGTTTTGAAAATCTTTTGCTAATCGCAAATATTTGATAAGAAAAAACTTTTGTGGTTTTCCAAGAAAACCCATTATACCTAACCTGTAACTAAGATGTTAAACTAATTAAAAGTCATACCAATAAATGTTAATTATCATGTGATGATAAGCGAAACATATCATAGTAAAATCCAGCCTCTAACGAGAAATTTATACACGTAATAGTAAAAACGAACTTTGTTTCTACAGAAACAAAAACAAATCGTTGACAGGAGGATAACATTAGACACGTCATCGTCGTTTGTTATGACAATCATTAGGCTGAGAGGGATAAAGCTATAGCAAACTCGTGCAAAAAAAAACAGCTTATTAACGTATATTTTCGATTCAATTGAGTTTGTAACATGAAATGAATACTAAAAAGTAAAAAAGGAATACGAGATGAGAAAACGATGCTTATAAAAACAATAACACATTGTACAATATAAGAAAGAATATAAGATAACTAAACTGTTTTCTAATTGAAACCAAGTTAAAGTTTTTACACCGAAAAAAATGTTTTGATATCTTTTTTTAACTCCATTCTTACTCCAGTGATTTCTGAACTTAGTCCCGCTAAATAGTTGTAGTTTATTTTCGATTTATGAGTGTCCACTTAATTGATAGTCTACCTATACGTTCATTCAGAAGTTGTTCAGATTAGGAAGTAAATTGTCCCTCAATTGATGAAAATTCCAAATTATTCTGGGAGCGTAATTTTCCGTTTTGGTAATTTCAGCTAGCTCCACGACATGGCTATAGTAGAAGTGAAGGCGAGCTCAACCGATAGATTTAATTAATCTCTACATTACTTAAAATACGGTTTATCTTTTACATTTCAGGTGATATTCGACTTTTAAAATTAAAATGTTTTGTATTTTTACCTTCATTGGTTTAGCTTGTTAGGTTTTTACC
This sequence comes from Phasia obesa, assembly GCA_949628195.1. Lineage (NCBI taxonomy): Eukaryota > Metazoa > Arthropoda > Insecta > Diptera > Tachinidae > Phasia > Phasia obesa. The sequence continues at coordinate 103,708,571 of OX451215.1, read as the reverse complement.
AGCGGAGCTTAGATCCATTTTTCGCAAACTTATTTCATTTCTACATACTTTTGAAAAATTTGCAACCGTTTTACTTTTTTATGAAAGTTACATTCTAGACTAATTATTTTGTGCGTAAACCGGCAAAACCTATACCGCTACTAACCTATACCGCTACTCGGTCTCTAAGACCGAGGTGTAGAAAACGTTAATTTCTTCATATTAAAAACTTATTTTTGGACAATATATGTATTTGATTTTTATTACGTACTAGCCATCCCCGGTGCTCTTCGCTACACCCATCCACGAAAAATTTAATAAACACTTGGAAGAATAGTATGGCCAACCTCTAATTCGAAAGCGCACGCTATTCTCACATCAAAAATGTTTTAGTTTATATGCAAGGTACGACGTCTACTGTTCCCAAGCAATCTGTTTTTTGCTTGACTATACATATTAACACGATAATAATTTTTATGGCAGGTATCACTATCCTATTCCAGTCAGTATTTTGCTACACTATGCACATTACTCTGAGGGTTACTTGTGCAAAGTTTAAAGGCTTCATCTATTGTAGTTCTACAGGTACACGATAATAATTTTTCATGGCAAAGTTTCAAGGCGCTATCTATTGTAGTTCGCCAGGAATACGATAATAATTTTTTCACTTTATATAGGAGGTACCACGCCTACTATTCCAATTCAGTCTGTGTTTAGCTAAACCATGTACGTTAATATGGGGGTTACTGGTGCGAAATTCCAAGGTGCTAGCTATTGTATTTCTCTAGATACACGATAATAATTTTTCACTTTGTATGGGAAGTACCACGCCCACTACTCCAATCCAATCTATCTTCCTCTAAACTATGCATGTTAATATAGAGGTTTCTGTTGAAAAATTTCATGGCGCTAACTGTTACCGTTACGAAGATATACGATGATAAATATTTACGTTGTATGGAAGGTACCACGCCCACTATTCCAATTCAGTCTGTGTTTCGCTAAACTATTACCGTTAATATATAGGTTACGGGCGCCAAATTTCAAGACGCTACATATTACTGATACCAAGATATACGATGATTAATATTTACTTTTTATGGGAGGTGCCACGCCCACGTTGAATTTCAAAAAATAAGTACCCTATTTTACCGTCCGTATATCCGATAATAAACTGTGAAAATTTCAGAAAGATCGGTTCACTGGTGTAGGCAGCTATAGCTTTCCGACAAACAAACAAACAGACAAACAAAGAAACATACAAACAAACACATTTTGTGCTTTATATACATATATAGATTATGGTATTCAATAGTAAAACAAACATAAAAAAGACAAAACAATTTTTCATTAAATAGCACATAAACAATTACTAAAAACAGAATAACAGGAAGATGAATGCTGTAATTTATTTTTTATAAGTGATGAATTTTCTTATTAATATAATAACATTAAGAATTATAATTATAAATGTAATTAGTCTTCATTCTCGGCTTGAAATGGACAAGTTTGGCACATGGGGAGAATATGCTCCAAACGCAGGGATTTCCCAAACTCAAAACACTTCGTTTTCTATTATTTTTTGATTCACAATCTTTGCAGCGATTATCATAGCTTAAAGGTGTTCGAAGTCCATTATCTGTATATCCAATCACTGCGGGAGTTCTAAATGGCTTGTATTAAACACAATCACACGTTTACCTGAAGCAATAGTTTCTCAAAAAGTTACACTTTTACGAACATCGGTCGCATAGACCGAATTACTGAAAAACTAATAAAACACATGTTAGCAGGGATCTCTGCACAATTTGACCTACAGAAAGCTTTCAGTATGTGTTGGGTCTGTGAGACATGTTAGTAGCGGAAGGTTAATCAGTGTTATGGATATTGTTTCTTCTTTTTTTACATTAAATTAAATTAAAAAAAAAAATTGAAATTTTATTAGTCTAGTCGAACTATATATATTACATACAATGAAATTTGTAGTCAAGCTTGATTTCGTTATATTCTCTCTAAGAAAGAATAAATTAAATTATAAATTAGGTGATAATATTAAAGAAAAATTGGGAAAATTTTATTTTTATACACCAGCAGAGCGGAATGCACATTTTCTAGACAGCTACGTCCGTCATCAGCACTCTTCGTATCTCTCTACTTAGGGTAGTGTTTTAGTTGTAAGCATCATTTATTTAACCAACCAAACTTAGATAAAGGAATACGAGAAAACTATACTCAAGCATCAAGCGTCAGTTGGTGAGAACGAAGTCTACCACTACCTTAAGCTTCCCTATTGTTGAATATTTTTGCTTTAATATGTACCAATTTACAAATGAAGATGTTGAAAGGCAAGAGTTGAAATTTTTTATACTATAGAGCATCGTGAAGCTAGATTCGACTATAATTTTATTGCAGCCGTCTGAGATTTCAATGCAATCGATCTTACCGTTTAAAAACAATAGATTTATTTTCTTTTTATTCCTGAAGAAATTATTTAATCGGTGGAGAGGGGCTCCACCGATTAAATAATTTCTTTAGAGCCTTTTTCGGTTGAATTTTTTTTTTTTTAAATAGTGAGCTATTGCCATTGTGCTAGACGTGAAATTCGTCCGACATCAATGTGTCATTATTAATACCCATGTTTTTGCATGAAATTGTTAAAAGTATATTTGCTCAATTTCGTCAAAATGTCAAATTTATCTTTTATTCTTTATCTAAGTACACTGAGGGACAAACGACGTTGCAAAATCGACAACGAATGTGGTTACTTGGATACCTTTTCGTTGTTACTTTTGTTTGACAACGGGTGTTGTCAACTTTTAAACGAAAGTGGTCTAATTGATAATGATTGATTTCAATTTGACAACGAACGTACGTTGTCAACTGGTAAACGAACGTGGTCGAATTGACAACGAGTGTTGTCAACTTCTCAACGAACGTGCTCAAATTGACAGTGCAATGTTGTCAAATGCCACGGGTTCTAGTAAATATTTTTCATTGTGTTAGTTTCCTTCAATTTATCCAAACGCATTTTATGAAATATCAATATAGAGCAATATTCTATTACATATTGTCTCAAAACGACTGGAGAAAGTTATAATGGAAGCACTGCCACCATTAAGTCTGCGAGCGGAGTTTAGAGAGAAGATGTTTGCCTAAAAAACATAGTTAATAAAATGTTTTGATTGTAAACGGCTTATTATTTTTATGTTTATATAAATTCACAGTTCGAAATTTATGTCTGTGCTAATCAAAGTGGATTAATGGTGGAGAAAAAATGACACCACCAACAATTCATTAGCGTCATATTGCTCCAAAAAGCGGTGGAGTATTATAGTATTAACCAAGGCAAGAGAAATTACAATAGGAATTATATAGAGCATCTTGATCTATTCTAATGTGATATAATTTCACATTTGATGACACATCCGTGTACAATTTGAGTACAAACGTGGTCGATACACTTTCGACACCGTATGTGGTCGTTTTGATAACGTATGGTGTAATTTTTTCTCTGGGTGTACTAGCTGAAGATCCCCCTAATCATTAAGCTTTTACCATTTCCTTTTTACGTTAATCGAATACACATTAAATAACCCATTATTCATTCCGTTGCATAAAATTAAATTAGTTTATAATATCAATTGGGATACATGTATACTTAGCTTAGAAAAATTTACAGCAGTGTTCGCATCACGTAAAAACTGCTGGATGGATTTTGTGAGGAGGTACCTTAGTGTGCTGATTCCAATTTAGAATACTTTTTCCGAAAAAATATCTCATTTCCAGGAGAAAGTTGAGAAAAAGCAGTGAAAAACGCAATTTCCGGTTTAAAGGTACTGAAATTTTCGGTTTAAAGCTGCGATAGTTTCAACACTGTTATATTTTCAACACACCTTTTGATTTGTTAAAGTGGTGTATTTTAAAAACTATTTCGCAACATTAGGCGCCAATTAAATAAAATTTGTATTGGAATTTGACTTTGTGGAATTGCAATGTTATTCAGATAATTTAAACACATTTTACAATGCTTTACAATAATTTTTTGGATTTTTTTTTATAAATTTTACAATTTTAGCCAGGGATGTATATCTTTATATAAAGTAAATATATAAACCATAACTGAAGCACTATAAAAGTAAGAGTTTGCAATTGGTGTGGAACGCTTTCGAAGCAAAATCGAGCAAAATATACGCCCACGACATGGCGGGCACAGCTAATTATTAAAACAAACTAGAGCCAATAACTATTACAGAGAATAGGTAGAGCGTTTGATTCGCGTTACAGACTGTGTTTAAGTCAAACATGCTCATAAGTTTCGATAATATGCTTGCTTATTTAAATTCAAATACATATTATAATTGAATTGGAAAATATATTAATAGATAATTATATATGTTTATCTATTTTACCACTAGCACTAAACACTTAAATCAAACACTTAATCTTGTTGTGCTAGATCACCATCATAATAAATAAAGAACGCTTTCTCCGTACCGCTGACTAGTATTCATTTTGATTTACTTGTACACCTAATTCTGTTTTTACACGGTAGATTGGTTCCAGAAAAATCCGTGTAAAAAAGACATTGATCATATATAAACATACATAGGTGATTGGTTTCTAATCTCTAAAACCTATTAAAATTAGTTAAAAACAAGAATTTGTTTAAGAACAAGAAATTATGTTTATTTCTACACATACGAGTATATGCTTGTAACGAGTGATTTTTTAAGAGCTTGAGAACTTTTTTTTTTAAAAAAACGCATAAAATTTGCAAAATCTCATCGGTTCTTTATTTGAAACGTTAGATTGGTCCATGACATTTACTTTTTGAAGATAATTTCATTTAAATGTTGACCGCGGCTGCGTCTTAGGTGGTCCATTCGGAAAGTCCAATTTTGGGCAACTTTTTCGAGCATTTCGGCCGGAATAGCCCGAATTTCTTCGGAAATGTTGTCTTCCAAAGCTGGAATAGTTGCTGGCTTATTTCTGTAGACTTTAGACTTGACGTAGCCCCACAAAAAATAGTCTAAAGGCGTCAAATCGCATGATCTTGGTGGCCAACTTACCGGTCCATTTCTTGAGATGAATTGTTCTCCGAAGTTTTCCCTCAAAATGGCCATAGAATCGCGAGCTGTGTGGCATGTAGCGCCATCTTGTTGAAACCACATGTCAACCAAGTTCAGTTGTTCCATTTTTGGCAACAAAAAGTTTGTTAGCATCGAACGATAGCGATCGCCATTCACCGTAACGTTGCGTCCAACAGCATCTTTGAAAAAATACGGTCCAATGATTCCACCAGCGTACAAACCACACCAAACAGTGCATTTTTCGGGATGCATGGGCAGTTCTTGAACGGCTTCTGGTTGCTCTTCACTCCAAATGCGGCAATTTTGCTTATTTACGTAGCCATTCAACCAGAAATGAGCCTCATCGCTGAACAAAATTTGTCGATAAAACACATTTCGAACCGAACACTGATTTTGGTAATAAAATTCAATGATTTGCAAGCGTTGCTCGTTAGTAAGTCTATTCATGATGAAATGTCAAAGCATACTGAGCATCTTTCTCTTTGGCACCATGTCTGAAATCTCACGTGATCTGTCAAATACTAATGCATGAAAATCCTAACCTCAAAAAAATCACCCATTACATATAATGTGTATTCGCACCGTTTATTTGCATCTTTAGTGTATGATGAAGACTTAACAGATAGTTTCGGTCTAGAAATCAACGATCGCCTAATTGAATTTTAATTTTTCTATATTTCTTACTGTAGCTTTGTTTAAACCGAACATTTTGCTAAGAAATTTTGAGCCTTTTCCATTTCGAAGGCGATCTAAAATTTCAATTTTGTTTTCTAAAGAAATGGATTTTTTATTTGTAGTTTTCGTCGTCTTCTTGTAGAGATGCATTGATAGTTCACAAAATATTAACACATTTCAATTGCTCTAACAAGTAAAAATGCTTGTATGCACACAAAAGGAATTCCTCTAAATTTTTGATATAAAAATATTTCGCAAAACTTAAATTTTACAAATAAAATCTAAGCCCAAATGATTTTGAATAGTGCTAAAGGAAAAAAATCATATAAAAAAATTATTTTTTTATATTCAAACCGTGGTAAATCAAAACCGTGTAAAAACAGAATTGGGTGTATATCGTATGTGTACCTTTGCAAGTGTTATTGGTAATGGTTAGCTGGTGGTTCCTAATAAATCCTCTTTTAAAAATCATTCCATAAATTTGTTTTTATTTTACCTTTTAAAGTCATATTTATATAAATTTTAGAGTCTTATGATCATCCCAACAATTATAGAAAATGTACAAATTAGATTTTGTCCATTTTGCATTATAACTTTATGCTAAAATCTAAGTTAACTTTTCTAACAGTATACAACATAATACTTAAATATTTACCAGGCACAGCACACCCAAACCCCTCAACATAACCTAAAAAAATATTTTAGTTTGTTTAACTTTTTATTGCCACATTTCTGTTAGTTTAGTCATTGAACCATTCTATACCTTTATATGTGCATGTGTTGTAACTTATATTTGTGTATGTGCCTTTATGCGAGTACACTAATTGATATGTACATATGTACATATATTTGTTCATACTCTCATGTATATTTATGTTCATTAATGAATGCGGCAGAAAAAAGAAACATAAACTAATGAAAACCCATTTTAATTAGCTGGGTATAACATCACACAAAAAAGGTTATAGTATGAGTCGTGCTAGTAGTGGTGATTAGTAGTAGTATAGCAGCCAAAAAAAAAAAAAAAAAATGAAACATAAAGGTAAAAACCTGTTTAAAGGTAACTTCATGTTAATTCCTACAAAATAGAAAAAAAACAACATCAAGTACGTGAGTTCATTTGACACATGAGTTAGAAAAGTTTGTAGGTATAACATATGAATTTACAAAGTACAGATAAAACTTGGTTCAGGCTAGACAAATATTTGATGAAATGAGCATAACTACAAATTTAGGCAATTCTTTTAGTTTTACATGACAAATGTAATACGATGGCTACTGAATAATTGTGTAACTTTTAGAGTAAAATATATTTATTTTAACTAGAGTCTTTATTATTTTTATTATATCCACAAAATAATAGACAGTTTTAAAGCTCTCACAATAGGCGTTTATTTCAAGTCTATTATTATCCAACAATTAGCTATCGCGGCACACATCACGCAGATAGGTTTTTCGTATCCAAATATTTGGATTACTTACTTACTTACTTACTTACTTTCATGCTCTGACGCCAATAACGAAAACTATTTAGACATTGAAATGGGATTTTAGCAGAGTACGAAAGTAAACTAAACGAAACGTTTGATTTCATTGTCTTTTGTTGTTGTTTTGTGCGTTGCAGTAAGTAAAACAAAAACAAAACAAAAACAATGAGAACTATGTCATTCTGTTCATTAATTTATTCAGACAGTAAAGAAAACAATGAGAACGAAACAAAACGTTTTAAAAACAAGTTTCGCATACGCATGCTAAATGAATTGTTCTTTGAGGCCGGGGCATGCGTTATACTTTGCGTTATCAACTGAAAACAAAGTAACGACGGACGAGGTAGACACAATGAGTACTTTGTTGACGGATTTTAAATCAGGAAATTAAACACTTAAAAAGCTTTTTTTCCATTTGAATTTACTTTATGTAACTACAAGCTGTCGTTAATTATCTCCCAAAAGAAGAAAAACGAATTAAATCAATCACTCAACTCAGACACGTAGTCTGATTTTGATTTGTTTGCAATTTTGCAAAAAAAAACTCATATATGAAAAGCCAATCGGTTTGTTTGCCCTCTTTTGATTTTTTTTAAAAGTAGCTACTTTGAAATAAACGTTTTGCTTGTTTTTATAGACTGCTTTTAGGGTAAAAAATAATACTGAATATTTAATTTAATTAGTCGTACTATTTATTATATTATAATAATTTTTTTTCATATTATTTATTTATTATATCTTTAAATTATGAACTTACTTATAAATAAAGTGTTAAAGTTAGGCTTAAGTGTTTCTATTCTTCTCTGACTAGTAATACAATTTAGAACAATTTTCTTTATTCCTTTATCTGAGTTTGATTGGTTAAATAAATGATGTTTACAACTAAACACCACCCAAAGTAGAAATATGCCAAGAATGCTGAAGAAATATTTAATTTGGAGAGAATAAGGATTTTTAATTTGGTAATTATTTTTTTAATTTAATTTCTTTTGTAAACATTATTTTAATGGTTTTATTTTTTATTGAAAATAGCAGCTTCCAAATTTACAATTGTTGTGTATTTTGTGAGTCAATATAGAAAACTCTGCATCTGATATTTTGTATAATTGAAAATATACAAATAATTGAAAATAATAAACAAGTTACACCATCTTGGGACAAGTTTATAAAGAAACCAATCAAAATACATAGTACAAGCGCTATGCATTATTTGTTTCACGATAAAATATCATGCATTTTATGGAATCTTAATCACTGAACTCTCAACCACAAATGTCAAATATGGCGATTTCTCGCCAAAAGTGCAGATTTCAAAGTTATTTTGCGTACAGTTTTTTAATTTGGCGACATGGCGAATTTTTGGCGATTTATATATTAGTTAGCGATTATCTTGGCCATTGTTACAGATTTTTGATGAGAAATAAATTCTATATTATTTATTTGACTATAACAATTTTGTATGTCAGTATTATAATATGGATACTTTTCACTTCTATTTTATACTATGTTATTACAGCAAAGTGAATGATAAAAAAACTATTTTCCATTTTTTTGTACATTTTGAACATGAATGTGCATGGACCAAAAATTTATATTCTATTTTTAAATGATAAATTCTGGGTGAGATACAACATACTGATGGAACAACGACATCTTTATGTTTCTATTCTGCAAGAAATGGTACACGTTCAAGCTATAATATTGCAGACAGTAGTTCACAAATCATGAACTTTTTAAAACTATGTTTCAGGAACGCAAACGGTTTTTGGAAATATAAAAATGAACTCGAACACTTTCTTAAGAATCGACATATTGATGTCACGCTGATTTCAGAGACACATTTAGCAACAAATAGTTTTTTTTAAATTCATCGCTACATTTAACATGGCACTATAGACCCACGTGGCAGAGCATGTGGTGGTTCGGCAATATTAAAAAAGACTCGCATTAAACATTATTTACTGTATGATTTTTGTGAGCACTACCTTCAAGCAACAAATATCTATATTGAAGAATTTCATTAAAAATAATTTTACTCTTCGAATTATTCAGCCTCTAGAACGCTAAACATATTATTTGGGGATCAAGACTTATTACTCGAAAAGGTCGTGTCTTATTTGACACAATTTCAAAAATGCGTCTGTGTTATGTCAAATGGACAACCCTACTGATCCGAAAAAGATAATTGACGTTATTGATTTTGGCGTGACTAAGGGTGTTTCAAGAGAAATCATTAGTGTTGAAGGATCTCTAGAATTATCTTCAGATCATTCGCCCACTATTGTTTATGTTTGTAACCAAAAAGAGATTGTTTCACCAATAAAAAACACATGCATAAATTAATTAAAATACGCAAATTATCTTAGCACTAATTGCTCGGAAAATGTACTTCTAAGAACAAAAGAAGACGTAGACATGAGACTTATTCAATTCGATAAAAACATAAAATTAGCTACCCAACAAGCAACCGTAAGCAGCAAACAAACTAGACAAATATAAACAAATTTATTCTGCAGATGACAAGAGGCTCTTGAATGTAAAAAGAAGAATTCGCAGAGATTGGATTTCACACAGATCTCCTCAACTTAAAAGACTAAAATATATTACGAAACTGCTAAGAGATCTACTAGAATACCGCCGAACTGCATCACTACGAAAATGCTTGGAAGGACTTGACGTTACTCCACAATCATCATTCATTCATCATTCATTATGGCGTGCAACAAAAAACCTTAAAAGACCTGTTATACGTAAGCCTGCCTTGCTTTTCATAGACGCGTTTGACAAAGTTTGACAGGAAGGCCCAGTTTACAAGTTGAAGCAAAACTAGCCAACAAATTTTTTAAGCTTTTAAAATGTTATGTAACTGGTCGTAAGTAAGTTTGTACTTAATGAAGGAGATTTATTAAGCTCGTCTCAGCCAATTAAAGCTGGAGTTCCCAAAGTAGTATCTTGGGACCCATTATATATTTGCTGTACTCAGCCCCTAATCTTAGATTGCCAACTTTAACTTTATAATTCAAACCTTAAACCAATATGGTGCTATAGTATTTAGTTTTGGAGTACTCAAACATAGACCAAATAAAATTTAACGAATGATTACAATCGCATCCTGGTGCATTAAAAACTCAACATTCTAAACGTACCACTTGTTAAAGCAGATATAGCGAAACATGCAGCAATGTATTTGCGGAAACTTGAAACGCATGCAAATCCGTTGGTGCGTAACATACTAAGTGATCGTGGTTACACTCGACTAAGAAGGAGGGACATTGCTTTTCTCGTCCCAAATGACGACACACAAATGACGACATCGACCGTGTACTATAATTTCTTTTATCTAGCATTGTCTGGACTTAATTGAATATATTTTATTTCTCTTTTTTTCCCTTAATTTTAATTTTTCTTTTAGTTCCTATACATTGAAGATACATTACATAATATGAGGAAAAAATGTTTCTATTATGTTTCCCACAAGGTATACTTTTATAGTGGTCACGCAATTTTTAAAGAAGTAAAGCAAACAAGATCAAATGCGTATTCAACTTACACCACTTTACAAAAACAAAAAACGATTTTTCAGCTCCATCTGCTTTTAAATAAAAAAAATGTGGCTTATTTTATTTTTATGTTGATTGTTGCTAATGTAAGGAATTTAATGTTTATGTAACCCAATTGAACAAAACGTCTAGAAAATTTATATAGGAAAAACTCAAAACCTTGAGTGCTTTTCATACAAATTTCCTAGACGAATTGTTCAATTGGGTTACATAAACAGCACATAAGTAACATCAGAGTAGCAACTAACAATAATTATGGGTTACACCACTTTTGCACTTATCGTCTCATTTATGGTCTATTTCATCAAATATTTGCCTAGTCGAACCTAAGTTTAAGTAAAACGAAACTTTATTCAACAAGAAATGTTTGGTCATGTCTGAATAGCTAAATTAAATAATGACTACACAATTTAGTGGTATTAAAAAAAGTTTCAATACACATTGCTTAACGTCAAAAAGGTAATACTTTTGCAAAAAAGATCTATTGTACTACAGTTTGGTTTTAATTACAAAAGACATAACTGTATATTTAAGCAGAACCTTATACATTTTTAAAAACTTTTATTCAGTTCAAATTATCTCGGTTTCTGTAAATAAACCAATCTAGTTAAATTTGACTAACAAAAGTGTGTTATTAAAAAAGTGATCGACGCCACGCCCGTTAAATATAATAATTCTTGCAAAAAAAACCGACTTCAAAACAGACAAACTTAAAATCATGTTTCTTTAAGACGGTAACTATTGCGACACCCTGTAATTTCCAAATTCAAATTTTATACTAGTTATAGCGGTCGTAGCAATACAGGTTCATTGTAAATTTCAACCGTCTGTCTGTAACGGTTTGAAAGTTTTGTCATATACATCAAATTACATAAACTATTGCGAAACCCTGTAATTTATGACTTTAAATATTTATACTTATTATAACAGATATAGTAATGGACATTCTGTCTAATTGTTAAGTGTTTATCAATAACTGTTTAAAAGATATGGTCATATATATTAAATGACGTCACCTATTGGGACACCCTTTAAATTCAAATTTTAATATAAATACTTTTTAAGGAGGACTTTGTCATACAGATTCTTTTTAAATTTTAACTTTGTGTCCATATAAATCAAATTACATCAACTATTGGGACACCCTTTAATTTCCAATTTTAAATATTTATACTTGGTGTTATACCAGACATAGTAGTGAACATTCTGTCTATTTTTCAAGTATTTGTCTATAACGGTTCCAAATATGAGGACATAATGGTCAAATTACATCAATAATGGGGACACCCTTTAATTTATAGATCCAAATTTTATACTTGTTGTAATAGCGGACTAGGCAATATAGGCTCTTTGTAAATTTCAACTGACTATCTATAACAGTTGAAACGTTTGGCCATATATATTACTTTTACATTAACTATTGGGACACCCTTTAATTTCCAAATTCATATTTTACACTTGTAATTTTAGCGGACTTAGCAATACAAGTTTTTTGTAAATTTCAACTGTCTGTCTATAACGGTTCAAAAGTTTGGCCATATATATATCAAAATAAACCAACTAATGGGACACCCTTTAATTTTTAATTTTAAATATTTATACTTATTATAAGAGACATAGTAACGAACATTCTGTGCAACTTTCAAGAATTTGTCTATAACGGTTCACAAGATAGGAGAATAAAGGTGAATTTAAGTCACCTATGGGGTCACCCTTGTGATACGCACTTTTTTTAATTTTAAATTGGTGACCTATAAAGTTCATAATACACGTAAAAAAACATGTATGTTGTATGGGGACACCCTTTAATTTTTAAACTTTTGAACTTCTTTTAAAATGGGACCAATCTGTAGCCATAGCCTTTGTAACAGTGCAAAAATTTTGAAAATCGGTTCAGAAATGACCGAGTTCTGAAGGCACAAACATACAAAAAAAAAAAAAACAGCAACACACAGACGAATTGATAACCTCCTTCTTTTTTTGAAGTCGGTTAAAAAACGCTGGTCATTGAATTTCTTTCTATTAAAATTTTCAACACACATTAAGATATTTCAACTTTGGCAATGTGTAAGGCATTTGTTGAAATTATGCAAACAGAAATACATACTCTGATTCAATATTCTATTAAAAAATAAAATAAAAAATGAAAAGAACCACTCCCAATCATAACCGATTAATAAATTCTTTACAAAAAATAAAAAGAATTTACGACAGAACTTTCTTTGACTTTGACTTTTTTCAGTTCTAAAATATGCTGATTTCATGCAAATAATTTAACTTTTTTTGAATTTTATGTCAAAAGTAAGATACAATTTTTCAACATTAACGAATTTTTATAAAACAAATCTTAATATACAGATGAGATTTTAAATTAAGCTTAAGTTCGACTTTATACTCTCTAAGAAAGAATAAATTCATTTACAAATTAGGTGATATTATTAAAGAAAAATTTGGAAAATTTAAATTTCAGACACCAGCAGTGCGGAATGCACATTTTCTAAAATCTGCAATAAGTTTCAAAAAACAAAGAAACTTTTTTCGGCGTTCACTATGCGAGGATGGGTTTACGCAAAACGTGTCAGAAATTATAATCCTATGCGCATTGATTCCCTGAATGAACTGGAGGATTTATTTCGCTGAAATTAAAGTTAATTATGTTTTATTGATTATATTTTTAATGGAAATAATTACGAAAAATATTTTATCTTTTTATTAAATATATATAAGTTTTTAATTTATATTAATATTAATAGTTTTCCTTTTGTTAATTTTTGGCCCCGTCTGTTGCAAACATTGCTTTAAAAATATATAAGTCTTATGGCTGAGGCAATAAATAACATTGTATATGGTTCCAAAGATAAAACTCGTGATATGATACGTATTCTCTGCAAACAAAGATGTGGTTTAAATACACTGGCCAACAAATTAGGCAACAAATTTTGATTGTGGAAACGAAGCATATTTTTTAGCTAATCTGGGTGCGCTGAATTCGAATCTGGCAACAAAATTGGGCCTTCACGTCCAGTTCGTTTTTTATCGCATGTTGGCAATACTGTAAAATAGTTAATCCTCTATAACATATAGTGTACTACAGGCAACATACTGGTCATTTCTTATTAACAGCTACAATAACACTTAAGCTGTGTTTACATTGAGTGTACAAGTCATATGTACTGTCAAAATTGCTATCCATATGGAATTTCATGTGTATGTCAAAATCAGTGTTTTACATATGGTTTATAATTTTTGTGTTCAGACGTAAACATGTTACGTACATATGACATAACCTCCTGTTGTTAAAAACAAAATCAAATCTTTAAAACAGCTGGTCTTCAAAGTGTGGTATAGATGGATTATTTTTTTAAATTATTAGGCTATATAATAAAACTAATAATAGCTTTATTGGGAATTGCTGTAATAAGTTATTAGGCAATTTTTCATATTTTTGCCGCCATTTTATTTTATAAGAAACCCGCTAGTGATGTCAACTATGCAAAGAACTACCGTTTTGTGTTATCATTTGGGAGCTTCTACAACAGTACAGAAATCAATTTGTAAGAGAGAAATTATATAAAAACAAAAAATAATTATAATAAGTAATACAATAAGTATTAATTAATATCATTTGAACCATATCAGCATCAATTAAATGAATAACTTTGTTGATGTTAATGTCTATTTATTTTCGCTCTTTTTTATTAGGAATAAAATATTTTTTATCCCAACTCTTATGACAATAGAAAAGAATTAAATTTCTTTAAAAAGCCTTTGCTTTTGAAAACGAAAGAACTCGATTTTATTTAATGATTTGCATTTGAATGGCTTTAAAAAAATCACAAGCCGTAATAGACTTATTATTTTGTGGTCTTATTGCATGTAAGTTTAATAAAGTTTTGGTATGCGCCAATGTAGTTGTCTCATTTTCAAGGGAATGTTTGATGAAAACGTTGATTTTCTTTTACTTGAATGTTACTATAATACTAAAAAATTGAATAGTTTATTTACTTACATGTGTACATATTTTATTTCAATATCATTTCATTCTTCTTTGGTACAGCAAAGCAAAAAATCATAAAAAAAACTAAAATTATATTTAATTTTAAAGTAAAAAGTGGAAAAGGAAAGAAAGAAATTACAATACTTATATTTCCTAGGTTACATAGCGTAGTTTTTTCACCATAGTTGCAGTATGATTGCTAAATTCTGATAATGCTTCTTAATATATTGCAATATAAAAAATAGAACTATTCAACATGGATTAAAAACATAAAATTATGTTAATTTGTAATAAGATTTAGGTTTTATTCATTTTATTCGCAAAATGGAGTTCTCTCATTTTAAAAAGCAAAGTTGTCCAAAGTTGTTTATTAGTTAATATTACAGTTTACACAGTTACCGTCTTAAAAAAGATTTGAAAAATAATGCACTATAGTAAAGTAAAATTTTCATTTAATTCAGTCTTTCTTAGTACCGGTAATATAGATAAGCACACCTTGCCTTTCATCACTATACATTTATGAAATTGTGGTCTCAACGTCTATTAAAATTGAGTCATTCCTAAAAAAATGTCCCTTATACCCTCCTGGCCCTAGTTTTGAAAACAGACATATCCCAATGGACCCACAAAAATAAAGATCTGTCTATGTTTTAGATATCATTAAATTCGATTTGGCCATGATTGACGTACAAATAATCAAACTTGCAAATACATATATAATATATGTATCTATATTAGATTACATAACTTTATTAGTAATATCACCTATGAGGTATCGATATAAATCTTTGAACATTAACAAAGATTTATTCTAACAATAGTTAGAATAAAGATATTGGTTAATTTTAAACTCCTTAAATTCATGATAAAAATGTATGAGCGGAATTTTTAAAAATTAAAGTGAACATCACTGAAAAAGCTGTTGTCATATAGTTTTACACATAAAATAGAGCGTGCTTTAAATAAAAAACTAACACATGTTATTGCACATAGGTAAATAACATATGTTATGTTTCAAGAGGTTTACACTATATGTATAGTTTTACATATGGAAAATTTGACATTCCATATGACTTGTACACTCAATCTAAACACACCTTTACTGAGACCTATCAGGCTATGTAAACTTTAGTTTACATTCTATTCTTTACATTAAGTGCAAATAACATATGCTGGTTATCTCTCCTTGTTTAAAATTTTTTGATCTTATTAGTGTGTTGGAGAATTATGAAAAGTGCACTTGTGTTAAAAGTAAATAGTTAATAGAAAAAAGATTTATGATATCTGTTTTGTTGTTTTATGTTTACATGTAAGGTTAGTGTCGAAAGATCAGTTACTACTCTAGTAGTTTTTAAATGTTTTAGTTATATTTGTAAATTATAAAGTTTTGTGTTTGTGCCTTGTGCCTTGTAGGCAACATTATGCGAAAAGGGGTCTATTAAAAAAAATTTATATGGGTGTTATTTTGTTTTAGAATGGATCGCCGACATAAGCTAAATGAAGATGGTATTGATTTGATGATGACAGCTTGGCTGATCCAGACTTTGCTCCAGATTTCGATGAGTGTATTGAAGACTATTTGGAAGATAACATTGACCTCTCGATTCTGAATAATCACGATCTTGTTTCTCAACCTCCTGATGAAGAACCAACATCTTCCAGTTCAGCTCTTTCAGATCCAACCGAAAAACGACAAAAACCTGAAAAAAGGCCATTACAGTGGAAAAAGATGAACCTTGACCTCAATGCACAGCAGCTCGATTTTTCTGGCGACGAGGTTTTGAGCCCTGATATATTAGATCTGGAAACTCCTATACAGTTCTTTCTTTATTTATTTCCAAAGGAACTTATAAAGAAAATTTCTGAAGAGACAAATCTGTATTTAACACAGAACGATCCTAACAATAACTTTCATGTATCAGACTTGGAAATCCAGCAAATTATTGGTATGGTCTACATAATGTCACTGATTCAACTGACAAGAGTAACCAAACATTGGAGTTCGGTTCTTGGTACTCCACTTATTCAACAGACGATGCCTGCTAATAAATTTGAAAAGATTAGACAGTACCTGCACTTTAATGACAACAGCAAATGTCTTCCAAGAAACCATCCTGACGCAGATAAAATCTTCAAAATTCGTCCCGTAGTTGATGCATTAAACAAAACATATTCAAAAGTTCCGCTAGAACCACGACTTTGTGTAGATGAGCAGATATGCTCCACGAAAGCGCGAAATAGCTTGAAAAGATATAATCCAAAAAAAAACTCATAAGTGGGGCTATAAATTAAATGTTTTGAGTGGACTTTCCGGATTCGCCTACAATACGGAGATAGAAACAGGTAAAGAAAATATTGTGAGAGCTGAAGAGCCAGATTTAGGAGCTTCTTCCAACGTTGTAGTGCGACTATCGCGTATGATTCCTCGAAGTCAGAACTACAAGCTCTACTTTGACAATTATTTTACGTCGTTGCGTCTTTTAGAATATCTAGCTAAAGTAATTATTTATGGGTTAGGTACAATCAGAAGAAATACGATTCCTGATTGTAAGTTACCATCTGAAAGAGAACTTTTAAAGAATGATCGAGGGTACTCCGAAGAGTATGTAGCTAATATCGGCGGTGTAGACGTTTCAACGGTTGTATGGAAAGACAACAAATTAGTTACACTGGCTTCTACATTCGCGGGTCAAAATCCTCAAGATGATGTCCGTAGATATGGCCGAAAAAAAATCAGAATACATTACAATCCCTCGGCCACACATTGTAAGCGAATATAACCAGCATATGGGCGGTGTGTACCTTATTGACAGCATAATAGGCACGTACAAAATAAGATTAAGAAGCACACGTTGGCAGGTTCGCTATTTTATCGCTATTTAGACCTTACAATGTCAAACTCTTGGTTGCTCTATAAACGGATATGGAAATATAAAAATCATCGGCAAACTTTCGTTTGTAAATTGGCGAAACCTTATGTAAAATGGGGACAAAACCCACCTTAAAAACCCATCGCTTTTTAGAAGATGAGATCCAAGCAAAAAAGCATAGATTACCGGCACAACGTGCACATCCACAAGCTGTTTGGCAAGATCAAGAAATGTGGTGTAGCTCTATGCTACCTGCAAACGAAAAACTGTTTCAAGGATTTTCACTTGGCTTAACTGATTTTCGATAATTAACTAAATTTTTATATTTATAATATAAAAAAGTTCCTTAAAATATTCCTAAGAATTCCTATGTTAATTTTTTACAGCTTAATGAAGTTTTCTTTTTTTTTTCATTATAACTTGTTGTTGCCTATAGACTACAATCCCTTTTTGTTAAATAGTTCCTTTTTAATAAAAAAATTTTATGCAGGAGGCGTTGCAATATATATAAAAAATGGAATTACCTGCAAAAAGTATTACAGCTCTAAACCAGATAAAGTAGTTGAAAATATATATGTTGAGGTTTCATCACTTGGCAACAAAATACTGATTGGTTGTGTTTACAGGCCTAATAGATCGGTAAAAAATTATGTTTTTCTATCTGTCATGGAAAACATCAGCTTGAAATACAAGGATATCGTAATATCTTGTGATTTTCATTTAAACATACTTACTGAATCTCATCTAATAAACGATATGAAAGCTATTTGCCTTTTCCCTACAAATACAACTATTTCTACTCACTATACTGCAACACGAAATACACTGATAGATGTTATTTTCGTCACCAATAAGTGTCTTACTTTATGATCAACTTACTGCTTCTTGTTTTTCTAAACATGATCTACTTTTTGTTTCAATAGATTTTAAATTTCAACATATACAAGACGGTGGAATATACTATGACTTTGAAAACATTAAAAAGTTATTGGAGTTTAATTTATTTTATGCCATCTGTAGAAACTCAGCTTAATTTTTTGGAAGATAATTTAAACTACATATTTAGTGACTGTGTACCTGTGAAAAATGTATCTACTAGTTACCAAAGAAAGCCATGGTTTAACGCTGACATAAAGCTTGCCATCAAAAAAGAGATCTCGCCTCTAGTCGTTGGTAGCGCTTTAAAACTGAAGAACTACATGAAGAGTATTGTCTTGCTAGAAAAATTGTTAACAAAAAGATTAAGTATGCAAAATCATTCGATTATTCTACCATTTTTGCTTCTGGTGTAGGATCTAGGAAAACATGGAAAAGCATACGGGGCATTGGTATTTGAAAGCACAATATTGTACATGCGGATCAAATTGATATTAAAATTCTCAACGAAACTTTTATAAAACTGCCTGATATCCAAATTAATCAAAATGTCTACACCGAAAGTCAATCACAGACTACAGGATCGAACATTTTCAATTTTTGGTTGTGTTAATCAACAGTACGTTTTCTCCGCCTGTTTTTCTATTAAGTCCAGTGCTATTGGAACGGCCCGTATTCATCCAAAGTTCTTAAAAGAGACGCTTCCAGTTTGTTTGCCATATATAACGCATATATTTAATACTATAATAACTCAATGTACCTTTCCTCTCAACTGGAAATATGCAAAAATAATTCCTATTCCTAAAGCAAACAATGATTACCGGCCAATTGCTATATTGCCGTATTTGTCAAAAGTATTTAAATTTAATTGCTAATTCAACAGATATATAATTTTATTAAGGATAATGGTGTTCTCACTGATAAATAATCTGGTTTCCGGGTTTAATAGATGTATCAGAGGAAATAAGAAGAAGTGTTAACAGTGGATACTTCTTGATCATTCCAAACCGTTTGATATGGTGAACCACAACATTCTTTGTATGAAGTTAAAAGAATTGTTTAATTTTTCCCAAACTTCAAATCAAACTAAAAATCAGTATTCACGTCCCCTACGTGTATCCAAGGGAGTGCCACAAGGCTCTATTCTTGGTCCACTGTTTTTTACAATTTACATAAATAACTTAATTAATCAGCTAGTAGTTATAAAGCACACATGTATGCGGTTGATGTTCAAATTTATAGAAGTTCAAGTATAATGATTTTGCCCATAAACTAAATGAACACTTGAAGAGTATACATACCTGGGCAACAGCAAATGGTCTTTGCCTTAATTCTGCCAAATCTAAATACTTGGTGATAACTCCAAAATCAAGAAGACTTTCTATTGAACCTCACATAAACCTAAATGGAGAAAAACTGGAAATCGTAAGATCGACAAAAAATCTTGGAAATATCTTCAACTCGACTTTGACGTGGTCTGATCATATAAACTATGCCTCAGGAAAAACATATGCTATGTTACGAAACCTATGGAAAATGCAATATTTTACACCATTCAGAATACGTCTTCTGCTCGCCAAGTCATATCTAATCCCAACATTATTATTTGGATGCGAAATTTGTGCGTCCTGTGATGCCAATAGTCATAGAAAATTAAATACGGCATATATTGCAATAGTGAGATATGTTTACGGATTATCGAGATACGATCGCATATCAACTCTTGGGAAAGTACTTTATGTTGTATCATTTGATAACCTGCTAAAAATGCGATGTCTCCTACTTTTACACAAAATAATCACGTTCATCACGTATGTCGTAGTCGAATTGTGACAACAGTCGTATTCGAACCCGAATTTACTTTCAATTGGAATCATGTAAGACTTTCGACGTGAGTATTTTTTGTAATAGACTCTTTTTACAAATTGTTTGTGTTATGAGTTACTCTGTCAGAAAAAGATAAAACCAATCTTAATTACTAAAAAAAATTCTCGCGGTCGTGTATTATTTTAAACAAAATGTTAAGCATTGCCCATTTTTCAAGTTCTGATGAAGAAGATGACCACGGCGTAAGTGAACTTAGAAGTTTTCGTAGGGTGCCGATCAAACATATTTGCCTTCTAAGTTCCATGTAAGTATATATGATGTGCTTTGATCCAGGAAAAAAATAAAATGTACATTTTTCAGATTTATAAGCAACTTCAGACTCAACAAGGATGCTTTACGGTTCGTACTAAGGACGATTTCACCTAGGATTGGGAATGCATGCAGATTAACGCAAATAAGTAAGAAAGACATTGCAGCAACAATGCGAATCCTCGCCGAAGGAAGTTATCAGAGGGGTGCCGGGAATGACTTCAATGTGGGTCTGGCACAGTCTACAATGAGCAATGTGTTTCTAGAGTGCGTAGATGCAATGTATGCAGAACTTTGCCCTAAATGGATTTCGTTCCAAATGACAGAAGAAGAAAAGACGGAAATAAAAGAACATTTTTATGAGAAGACGGGGAAGACGGTGTAATTGGTTGTGTTGATGGCACACACATCAAGATTTTAGCTCCACGCCTATCGGAACGATTTAAATATTATAACAGAAAAGGCTTTTATAGCTTAAATGCAATGGTGGTAAGTAAACATCAAACCAAATATTAAATGTTTGCCTAACAATCAAATATGTATAACAGGTTTGTGACCATAAACTAAGGATCCGGTATATTTCACCACATCATCCAGGATCGGCGCATGACTCTTTAGTATGGAATGTCAGTGATCTAAAGCCATATCTCAGACAAATGGTTGCAAATGGGGAGAGGAATACATGGCTGTTAGGTAAGTTTAAATTGCATATAGTGCTAAAAATCAAAAATTTATACATTTAAAGGAGGGTACCCACTGGAGTCGTATTTAATTACACCTTTTAGAGCAACACAAGAAGGCAGCTTAGAATCACGTTTCAATACAGTCCATGCAAAAACAAGAAATGTGGTGGAAAGAAGCATCGGTGTTTTAAAAAATAGTTTCCGTTGTGTGCTAGGAGCAAGACAGCTCCATTACCCTCCACAAATGGCTGGAAAAATTACAACAGTGTGCGCAGCTTTACACAACATACGTATTTTTTATAAGCTCGACTCGAGTGAATTTAACATCGGATTAGATCAAGAATATTCAGATGACGATAGCCAAGAACATTTTGAGGACACAGCTAAAAATATCAGATTAAATATAATGAACTCAATGAATTTATTCAGTTAATGAATTTCTATTTATTCAATTCAATTTAAGAACTAGAAACGCCTTTGGCTAAAAATAGAAATAAAAAAATTACATAAAACAAAATAAGGTACTCAGACCATTTTTTTTTTTTTTTTTTTATATTTCGGACCAGCACTCAGGGGATGACCCCTACTCATGCAAAGCATTGTGCCAGAACTAGGAAATTAGGTTATGGGAAGTAGGATAGAGGGAGTAATGTTTGTGGATATTCGATTTGAATTTTCCAACATTGTAGTTGACAGGAAAGACCTCTG
Source organism: Phasia obesa (assembly GCA_949628195.1). Taxonomy (NCBI): domain Eukaryota; kingdom Metazoa; phylum Arthropoda; class Insecta; order Diptera; family Tachinidae; genus Phasia; species Phasia obesa. Next base: position 103,686,510 of record OX451215.1, on the reverse strand, counting down.
TAGGAAGATGATTCCACAAGCGAACTGTACGGCTAAAAAATGAATTTTCTCTGTAATGCATTAAGCGATTCACTGGCCAATCGACCACAAATGGATGAGCTCTTAATGAAAAGCGTGTTGTGCGCGAGAACGTGCGGATATCGGGAACTAGTTCCCTAATCTCATCAGAGCACATTCCATTGTAGTAGCGATAAAACAGCGAAACACAACCCACATTGCGTCGATGTTCAAGAGAGTCAATAGAGTTGGATACCCTACTGTCACCTATTAGCTTCTTCGCCCTCTCCTGCACGCGGTCAAGTAGTTCCAAAATAGACTTTGGAGCACCGGCCCATACATGAGAGTTGTATTCCATTTTTGGCCGGATGTAAGTGGTATAAATAGTAAGGAGATCGGATGAGGTGAAATATGTTTTACACCGTTTGAGAAAACCGAGACACTTGAAAGCTTCTTTTGAGACTTGAAAAATGTGCTTAGTCCATCGAACGTCACACTGGATTTTCATGCCAAGAACATCAAGAGCTTCTGATTCCTTAATACTTATACCACCCATAATTACAGATGTAGCACCATTATCGGCCGAACGCCGGTGCGTTAGCATACAACATTGAGTCTTACGAGCGTTAAAGTCGACTCTATTTGCCCGGCCCCAATTAGATATTGTTACGAGATCGTGATTGAGCGTATCATTCATGTTTTGCCGCTTGGCCCCAATCTCTAAAAGGCTCGGCCGTCTGCAGAATGAATACGAATGGCAAATGCTGCTATCATCTGCAAAAGAGTAGATAGGGTTGGAAGTTTGACAGAGAAGGTCATTTAGAAAAATAAGAAACAGGGTAGGAGAAAGAACAGAGCCTTGCGGTACCCCTGAATTAATCTTGAACTCGTTTGATGAAATCCCATCTATAACAACTCGTATAGTGCGATCCCTGATAAAGCTCGATATAAATCGAGAAAAGCTATCACCGACACCAAAAGCAATAAGTTTTGACAGGAGTGCACCATGCCACACTCTATCAAAGGCCTTGGAGATATCTAGAGCCACCACCTTACTTTCGCCGAAATGGTGAATGGATTGACACCATTTTTCCGAAAGGAAAGCCAGCAAGTCCCCTGTAGAGCGCCCCCTACGAAAACCATACTGGCGGTCGCTTAGTAAGCTGTTGGACTCCAGATACTTGACAAGATGAAAATTTAGCATACTTTCCATTACCTTAGAAAGAGTAGAACAGACTGCAATTGGGCGGTAATTTTCAGGGTTGTTAGCCTCTCCTTTTTTGGGGATTGGCGTTACATTAGCTAACTTCCAGCACATTGGAAACTCACCAGTATGATACAAGGTGCTGAAAAGAGTCGCTAATAGACGTGCTAGCGTCGAAGAGCACTGTTTCAAGACCAGTGCTGGAATGCCATCCGGCCCAGAAGACTTGTTGATATTAAGATCTGCTAAGACCTTTTTAACTGCACGTGCTCGAAAGAATATCTTTGGCATAGTTACTGATACTCTGTCAAGCACGGGTAGTAGCTGATTGCTTTCCGGTAAGTAGGAATTTCTTGCAAATTGACCAGCCAGAAGGTTAGCTTTGTCAGCCGGGTCAGTGAATATTTGGTCATCTTTCAAAAGCGTCGGAATTGAGGAACTAGCATTATCCTTTACTCTTTTGACAAATGACCAAAAGCTCTTACTACCCCGAGGGGCAGAAAGAACTTTAGCACGAAGACGCTCATCGTGTAGACCTTTTTCACGCCTAAGTACTTTGGCACACGAAGATCTCGCTCTTTTGCGTAGCGAATCAGTGTCTGCGTTTTTATTTTTACGCCAGGCACTGAATGCTTCCTCTCTGAATCTGACTGCATTTTTGCACGTCTGATTAAACCAGGATTTCATTCTAGGTTTAATCGAAATTTGCTTTGATGGAATAAAAGCTTTCATTCCTAGCAAAATTATGTTTACAACCATTTCCGCCATGGCATCAGTGTTACTGTCTAGGAAACAAAGTTTCCAATTAAAATGCCGGAAGGCTCAGCCCAACGAGCCTTATCGTATACGTATTTTAAACGTTTCGTGGCTGCTTTTGAAATGCTTCGAAGTTCGGAAACCGAAAAGGAGGCGGATATGATGCAGTGATCCGAGTTACCTAGAGGTGCATTAACGTTTACTTCGTACTTTTGAGGGTGCGAAGTTAAAAAAAGATCGAGAGTATTATTATGGTGCCCTTCAACACACGAAATATGCGTTGGCTCATTCACTAGTTGCGCAAGGTGGTTGTGAGCGGCAAATAACTCAACATACTGGCCTTCTGGAGATGTATGGCTCGAATGGCGAAGCCAAGATGAGTTGTGAACATTGAAATCACCAGCAACAACAATTTCACTGTTCGGACAACTATCAAGTATCTTCGATATGGAATCGGAAAGGGAATCGAAGCCGGATAAAATTTTGTCCCTTCCCGCGTTTGGACTTCTATAAAGAAACCCGAAATGCAAGTAGTGCGACTTGATTTTGAATTTAACCCATAGACAGCTAAATATAGGATCAGACGTGCCTAATGATTGCTGGCACTGGTACACAACTTCATTGCGTATGTACAACACAAGGTCCCTATGGAAACTAAAAAGTGATAGAAGGTGATACCCAGGTAAGTGAAAATCCTGTGGATCAGCATCTTCAGATACCTGAGTCTCACATAAAGCGAAAACATCCGGACGATGGAGACAAACGTGAGCATATACAGAGAAAAAATTACCTCGTAGCCCACGTATGTTGCAGAAGTCAATTTTAAATCGTCCTGACATAACAGCTAATGTAGAAAACTCAAATCGATGGTCTATTTTATAATACCGGTAACCAATGAAATGACTGCTGTTGTTATGACAACCCAGTGGCCAGTGTTATACCTTCGCCACTAAGAAGTCCAACAACAGTTAAGACACTGCCACCAGTAAAATAAAATGAAACTTGTTAAGGACTTAAAATTTGGAAAATGGCAAAAAGATCACAAAAAAGAGCCATAAAAGCCCTGATCTGGTCCTTTTGTTAGAAACGGCCGGTAGTGCCAACACTGTTTGTCATGTAGATTTTGTTGTGTTGAATTTTATTTTGTTTCGTTTTGTTTAGGTTTTGTTTAAATTGTTTTTGTTGAATTGCAGTTATTTTTTTTTTTGTTATTTTTTTGTTTGTTTTTTATTGTATGTATGAATGTTTTGTTTCACGTTTGTTAAAATTATATTATATGTTGTTTTTAGTTATTTTATTGCACGTTTTATTGTTGGTTTTACTTTATTTTTATTAAAATTTAATTTAAAATATTGGTTTAAAAAAAAAAAAACATTTGTCGACTATTTAAAAATGAAAAACGAACGAACATAAAGTTAAGACAAAAAAAAAAATGACACAAAAAGCGACGTGCGGACGATTCAAAAGACAGAACACTTTAAAAATAATAGGTACTCTGACAAATTCATTTTAAAAATAGTAGGTATTCTGTAAAAAATAAAGTACTCCGACCAATTTTCTTCATGATTTTATGACTGTATGAATGTCTGCTCTCTTCTATTTCAACCTTACGTCTTTTAAGTTCTATTTCTTCCAATCTTAATTTGAACTTTGCTGACCTTCGGATCGCTTTCTTCTTTAATTCTTCTTCGTACAGATTTAGTTTCCTTTTTTTAAGTTCTAACAGGTCTTCTTGAACTTTAAAATTTTTCCGACTGTATCTCTCGATTTCTGCCAAAGTTTTCTTTACATCGGTGTACAAATCCTTTTGAACTTTCAGCTGTTGCTGCAGGAGTGTTTCCTTCTCTACTGCTTTAGAGTGTATCTTTCTCTTCCTACTTTCTACATCGGATTGACAGTCTAAATGTATATTCCCCACGCTAGCTTCATTATTTACATCCTCAGCATGCGTTATTTCGTAAAGATTAACGGGAGCATTTTCAACACCGAATGTTGGTCCTTCTGGCTCTATGATGGAATCCATTTGCAGTAGTCCTGCGACTGCCTCTTCTAATGGTGTCAACACCTTTTGCCTAAATGGGCCAGCACCAGTTTGACGGTTTTCAACTCTGTTGTGTACGAGTTTCTTTTTAATACCTGTCTTCATATCTGCCCAAACCTTCATCCATCCTTCGGTTTCGCGAGTAGGAGGACCAATGCTATTTAATTTTCTTCTTTTTTCGTTCCATTGGTCCTTTATAATAGCCCTCTCGCTGTTCTTATGGTACCCTTTTGCCATGTTTGGATTTTCTACCATTAAATCGACAATTTTTAACCTAAGTTATGAAGTAAAACACTTTTTTAATAAAAATACTTTTTATATAAAAATACTTTTTATTGACATCCATTTTTTACTGGCTTTTTTAACTTTTTTTCTTTTAATACAATGTTCTCACAAGCAAAATTGACTACGAAAATTTTACTCGAATTTCACAAAATGCCTACATTTGTAATAGGACGTCGGCAGAGTCGCATTTCTGTCGTAAATCGACATCAGTGATGCCATATTCATAAAGTAACAAAGATTCGACGTGAGTACGACTTACATGTCCAGGGTGAATATATTTTTGAAATAATTTCGTTTACACGTTCCCGTAGATCTAACGATCTGATTCAGTTTCGAAACAAATTCAAATTTTAAGCAATGTTTTGCATTTTAAAATGGCCATTTTAAATTATTTTGCTGTTTAATAAATAAAATCTTATATTTTGTTTTTTTTTTTTTTTTTGTTTATTTTAATATGCTTGAATTTAGTGTATCTGTTTTATAGTTGAGACGTTTTGCAATAGGAACATTAATAATGTGTAACATCTCCAACGTAAATCTCTTCCTGTAATTTCTCTCTTCTTGCAATATTCTTACGTTCTCAAAGTCTGGTATATGTCTACTCACTGCACAGTGGGCTGCAAGCGCTGTTTTTTGTTCTAATGGTTTGTGCGTACTTTTTAAATCGGATTTGTGCGATGAAATTCTCGTCTTAAGTTTAGTTTTAGTTGTGCCAATATATGTTTTGTTACATATATTAGTTCCGTCTCCATTACAATTAATCCTATAGATAAGGTTTGACTTATCATCTTTTATTATTGTATCTTTAGTTTTAGTAAACAATTTATTTAATGAATTATTCATTTTCATCGCTAATTCAAATTTCGTTTTGTCGTAAATGTCGGTGTGTTTAATTCTCTCCGATAATCCAGGAATGTAAGTTACAGGTTTGTAAAGTTTCAGAGCGTTACTATTGTCGAGAGTTCTGTTCTTTTTGGATTGCACATATTTTATTAATTCTATTACGGTTTTTCTTGGGAAATCATTCTTCTCAAGTATGGTTATTATCCTACTAATGTTTTCTTTATGAAAATTATTATCGCTGATATTTAAAACTCGCCGGATGAAATTAGTTGCCGTATTTATTATTATTCTTCTAGGATGTTTAGAGTAGAAATTAATTAATCTATCTGAGGATATAGGCTTTTGGTACCAATCTAATTTAAGCAATTTACCATCTCTAATGATTAATCCGTCCAGGTAAGGTAATTTATTGTCCTTTTCTAACTCTTTTGTAAATTTGATTTGGCTATGGTAGGAGTTTAATTTCGCTAGAACCTTATCAACCGATTTTTTCTTAACTATAGCGAAAATGTCGTCTACGTATTTTGTTGTTAATCTCGGTTTTTCTTCCATTTCCATTAACGTTGAATCCAGTAGTTCCTCCATGATAATATCTGCTACAACTGGTGAGATTGGGGATCCCATAGGCATTCCTTTCCTTTGTTCGTAAAAATTTCCTTCATATTTAAAATATCTGTTTTCTTTTGTGCAAAATTTTATGATTTCCATAAACAGTTGTTGTGATATGTTTGTGTGTTTATTTAAAATGTTCCATTTGTTTTCAATAGTTTTAAGTGCCAAGTTTACTGGAATGCTTGGAAAAAGCGATACTACGTCGAATGAGACAAGAATTTCATCTTGTTCAATGTTGGTATTATTTATCCTAGACTTAAATTGGATTGAGTCCTTTACATTATATTTGGAATTCATCGTCAAGTTTTTTAATATTTCAGCTGTAAACTTACAAAGAGCATGTGATGCTGAATTTATGGAAGAACAAATAGGTCTCAAAGGTACACATGGCTTGTGTATTTTTGGTAATCCATAAATTCTGGGTGCTACCGCTGTCCTGTTCGTTAAAACTTCTTTAACCTTAGCGTCAATTAATTTTAGGTCATATAATTTATTAACAAGGAGGTTGTTTTTTGTTTGTAATGATGATGTGGGATCATGTTTTAAACGTTTATATGTGCATATATCTACTATGATTTCTTTCATTTTGTTTTTGTAATCTAGTTTGTTCATCGCTACCGTTTTGTTACCCTTATCTGACCGTAATATTAGAATGTCTTTATTTTTGTTGAGATATTGTTTCGCTTGTTCTACTGTGTCCAATATAATTTTATCCCTTTGGCTTAGCTTTAATTTTGTTAGGTGATTATCAATCAGCGAAGTTAATTTATTTCTTGCAATATCTTGGTTTTCTCTGTTCTCTAGTGTTTGAATAATGTCTTCTCCATCTGCTATACATTTAAAAATTGGAAAACATGCCTTAGTATTTGGTAATGCATATTTTGGTCCTAAAGATAATATCCATTTTATGTTTTCGGGTATAATTTTATCTGTTGTGTTGACAAACCAATCCTCGTTTTTTCTGAAATTGAGTTTATTTTAATTGTAATATGCTTATATTTTAGGTTATCATATGATTTTTATGTTTTATTATGTTTTAATACCTACCATATGTAAACAATTAACTTCTCCTGCACTGTAACTATAAGACTAATAGTCTTGTTGTGCAGGATTGCAAAATAAATAAATTGAAAGTTGAAAATTACGTCCGTCATCAGCACTCTTCGGATCTAATCTACTTTGGGTAGTGTTTAGTTGTAAACATCATCTATTTAACCAACCAAATAAAGGAATACGAGAAAACTATATTCAATCATCAATCGTCAGTTGGTGACAACAAAGTCTACCACTACCTAAAGCCTTTTGTTTATTATTTTTACTTTAATATTTACTATCTTATATTTGTTGTAGCTCCAGCTAACCTTCGATTAGCAATGAAAGCTACTTTTGTTTATATGTTTTATTCCAACATTCGATTTTTGTTAATACGAATCTAGTATCAATCCTAACTTTGTTGGGTAAACATCATTGCGCAGGTGCTTTGCGATTTTTAATATAGAATATTTGAAATTTTTAATTATTCGAACTAATTATTTTACATACAGGTGATATTTTAAATCAAGCTTAAGTTCGTTTTAATTCTTAGAGAGAATAAAAACGAACTTTTTTTTCGTAATTTATTTATTGTATCTTCAACAATAACTACTAATATCTTAAATCTAAGGTAAAATAAACTTGTAAAGTCCAGCCAGTGCCAGAGAAAATTGTATTTTATACGTTTTGGTTTTGTTTAATGTGAGCTATTCTTCTGATGTTCGTCCAAGAGAAGCAAGATTTTTCCATCTTAGTCCAGTGTATCCACGGTTGCGAGCCAGCGGATTTGGGTGCGTTTCAAGCTTTTTCAGATAAGTTGCTGAATGTTTTACTATTTCTTCAGTGATTAATAAAATGTTTAGATCTTTATGAATGTTCGAGTTTTTTATATACCAGGGTTCGACTGTGCCCTATAGTTTAATCCCATAACATCATATAGGTTTGAGGATCGATTTGCATAATAAAAGTTTACAATCTAAGCTGAAGGTTGAATTTCTGCCAATCAACTAATTAATTCGTACTGCTTGATTTAGCCTCATCTGTGTCAATTTAGCTTCGATGTGACTTTTCCAGGTTAAGCGACGATCAAGATGTATACCAAGGTATTTAACCTCTGAGTGCTGAGATATCATTTGGTTATTTATGCGAATAGGACGGCATGAGTCTCTACGCAGCGTGAAAGTTATGTGAGTATATTTATGTTCATTTATTTTAATTCTCCTTTTCTTTAACCACATCTCCAAGTGATGTACATGGTCCTGTAGGTATCTGGAAGCTATTTGGGGGCTTTCAGGGATACTTAAAAAATCCGTGTCGTCTGCAAATGTTGTCTGGACTCGGTTACTGGTAGGCATATCCGAAGTGTATACCAAGTATAAAAGGGTTCCCAATATAGTACCTTGGGGAACTCCGGCTTTAATTAGCTCAGTAGAGCTTAAAAAATCTCCCTCTTTAAGAATAAACTTGCGACCAGTTAAGTAACTTTTTAGAAGCTTATAGTAGTTATTGGGTAATTTAAGCTTTAACTTGTATACTAAGACTTCATGCCATACTTTGTCAAACGCTTGAGAAACGTCAATAAAGAGCGCAGAACAGTATTTTTTCCCCTCAAAGGTCTTTTTTATTACGTTTACTAATCTGTTCGTTTGTTTTATAGTACTGTGCTGTCTTCTAAATCCGAATTGATGATTCGGAATACATCCTTTTTCGCCCAAAATCGGGTTCAGCTTAGTAATAACAATTTTGACATATTATATTGGTCTATATGAATCGACCTTTGTGTGATCTTTCCTTGGTTTAGGTAATATAGTTATTACGGACACCTTCCAGGCTCTAGGAAAGGTCTCGAGGCGTAAAATGGCATTAAAAATGTAGAGTATTATTCTAACTGCTACCTGTGGAAGTTCTTTAATCATCTTGTTGATTATTTTGTCAAAACCGTACGCTTTCTTAGGGTTTAGACCAGCAATAGCCTCTTCAATATCACGAAGGTTAAATGTTAGTGGTGAAATTGCTTCACAGTCGATGGATGTTAGCTCAGTAATATCAATAGATTTATTCGGAATAAATACATTTTCAAGATGAGAAACAAATAGATTACCTACTTCGGTTTCGTTTTTTGCCCAGCCACCACATGGGGTACGCAAAGGAGACTTACGTATAACAGGTCGTTTAAGATTTTTTGTTGCACGCCATAATGAGTAATCTGATTGCGCAGTTGCGTCGAGATCTTCCAAGTAATTTTTCAGAGATTCTACTCTTCGAGATTCTAGTTGCTATCTTAGCCGTTTTGTAATATCTTTTAATTTATCCTTTAATTTAGGAGATCTGTGTTTTTGCCACTGTCTACGAGTTCTCCTTTTTTCAGTCAACAGACTGTCGACGTCTATGCGTAGCATGGTGGGCAGCTATTTGGAGATTATTATTAAAATCAGTTAGGCATTGCTACGTCCTCTGACGTTTGTAGTGGAATTTTTCCTGAAAAGTGAGTACTCAGGTACTTTCTATATTTCAACCAGTTTATGCTTGTACTTGGCTTCACTAACAATCTGGACGGAGATACTATTTCTTGGCAGTTCCATATAGTAACAATTGTGGGAGAATGGTCTGAGGATAACTCCAGAGATGTTTTAATTTCAATAATTTCACTTGAAATTCCCTTTGTTACTCCAAAGTCAATAGCATCAGGTATTTTCTGCTGGTCTGTAGGCCAGTATGTAGGTTGCCAACTAGAAATCACGTTTAAGCCCAGTTTTGAGATTGTGTCAAACAATATCCGACCTTTCGGAGTAATAAGTCGCGACCCCCAGAAGGTATGTTTTTCGTTGTAATCACCAGCTGCTATGAATCGGTGTCCTAGTAATTTGTAGAAGTCTTGGTACTAACTTTCCGAAATTGAATATCTTGGAGGGGATTAAATTGAAGATATAACCAATTTTTGATGAAAATCTTGAAGGCCGATGTTTGTTGCTTGAATATAATCCTCACGAAATCATGTAATAAATAGTCTCTAAGTCGAGCTTTTATCAGAATAGCCGAACCGCCACATGCTCTACAACGAGGGTCCTTCGTATCGTATAAAATATAACCTTGGATTTTAAAGAAGCTATTGTTTGTCAAGTTAGTTTCTGAAATCAGCATGACATCAATTTGTTTATTATTTAGAAAATATTCAAGTACATTTTTGTGTTGGCGTACGCCGTTCACGTTCCACAAGCATATTTTTATACAGTTCATGGTTTGTTAAGTACCGCCTGCAACATCATAGATTGCATGCGTACCATTTCCTGCATTATGCTGCTAATAGAGCTCATGAAGCTGTTCAACGAATGCACTAATGTCTCGATGCTTGCATCAAGACGATTAGAGTTAGGTGAAGAATTTTGTTCTTTAGATTCCAGATGTGAAATAGGATTCGAGTTTGATTTAGGTGGCGGATTGAGTACTGGAGCACGGTTAGTTTTAATAATATCTGCGTATGAGACATTTTGAGTGATTGGCTGGGCATTTGATAGATTTGGGAGGAACTTAAGCTTGATTTAAAATCTCATCTGTATGTAAAATAAATAGTTCGAATAATTAAAAATTTCACAAATCTTCATTTAAAAAGTTAAAGTATTTGAAAAGGAAATTTATTTTTTATATTATATGTAATTTAATATTCCACACCCGAGATTATAATATAAGTCTTATTTTGCAGTGTAGAACTGATTATAAAAACAGTGATCATAAAATATAACAATAATACAAAAAAATTAATATAATAAAACTACAAGTACGAATATAAAAAATATACCAAAAAATTCTTTTTAACAAAAGACTGATAAAATTTGTTTTTAATTAGTGTTAAGCAAAAAATTAGAAGAATCTTATTTTATGTCCTGCCACTGTTTGTCACAGAAAACTACGTAATTGTTTCCATTATTCTTTTTGTACCTTTTTACTTTCATTTTGTGTTAATATTTTGTTGTTCTATTTATTTTAAGCCCCGAATATTTTTTGTAATTCTTTTCAATTTAAAAAAGTTTGGAAGTAAAATTTTCCCAATGGCGACAACTTTAAAACACCGAAAAGCAACTTAGCACTTTTTGTAAGCAATATCAAAAGCCAAAGACAATGAACTATAAATTACAGGGTGGGCCAAAAGAAACCAAGGGGTGTAAAAGTTTAATAACTTTTTTGTTTATTAACTTTTTTTTATTTTTTCTTTCAGATTATATAGACAACACTTGGAATTGTATTATTTAAACCAGAGATCAATTATTTTAACGCAAAGAGCATATCGCCGACATTATTGAAAATTTGATTATGAGTGATGAAGCTCATTTTCATTTGAATGGCTTTGTTAATAAGCAGAACTGTAGGTTCTGGGGTTCTGAAAATCCAAGAGCCATTCATCAACGCCAATTGCACCCCATCAGGTGTACAGTATGGTGTGGGATCACATCTGAAAATGTCGTTGGGCCCTACTTCTTCGAGAATGAAGATGGAAGTGCTGTAACCATAAATGGAGAGCGGTATCGGTTTATGATAGAAAATTTTTTACGTCCTGCTCTTGAAAACAGACCTGGTATGTGGTTTCAGCAGGACGGAGCCACTGCCCATACTGCCCGAGACACAATGGCACTTTTAAGACAAATTTTTGGAGAGCCCTTGGTTTCTTTTGGCCCACCCTGTACTTACATATGCGAAGGCCCCCAAACAGAGAATTTTTTAAAATGAGTGCGTCTTGTTGCTCTTGCACTGAAAAAAACTGTCTGTGACTTATTGAATATAAAAATAAATAAAGTTAAGTGTAATTGAATCAATAAATATTTGACCGACTAAATGTAAACTAATACGTAAAACAGAGCATAAATAATTGTTTAAAATGTATTTTTTAAATTTAGTTATTAATTTTTTAATATTTACTCTAATTTTAAAAAATTTCCTTTTTTTAGTGTAACAATAACACAGGGCAACAGCAAAAATATGCTCGAGTAACTACTATATACATTTGATGTATCATGGCTACCTTAGTACAAAAATGGTAAAATTTTTGAATTCTATGGCTAGATTTTTTTTTAAAAAATTTTTTTTTAAAATTGCAATTTTTTTGAGACGTTTCTTCAAATAATTAATGATAACTCAAAAACTACTAGTCCGATATTATTAAAATAAATTCAGAAAAATTAAGATTTGCATAGCCTTTAATTCGTCTATATATCGCGTTTCAATCGGATCAATAGTATCGGAGTTATAATAAAAAACTTAAGAAAAAAATATATTTTTTACGTAAAAATGGCAAAAATTTTCGTTTTAAAAAAATCATAAAAAATCGAAAACGGCAAAAAACTTCCAGATTCATTTTTTTATCGCATAGCGACATATAATAGCAACAAAATGAGATATCGACCATAAAAATCGATTGATTTTTTTCGAATTTATTCACATTTTAGTGAATTCGCTCATTTTCACAAAATTTTAGTTTTTTGCTTGATATACGCATTATAGCGGGTTTTCAAATGTGTGAAAAACATAAATTCTCCAATTTCAAGGGGTGCATGTCGGTTTAATGTTAGATTTGATGAGAAACTTCCACCCACAAAATTTTAGTCGAATTCGACAACGTTAACACGTAGCGCATAGGCCCCAAATCTGAAAAAAAGCGTTTAAATCGAAAATAATTGACAAATTTTCAGTTTTTGCAAAATTAACGCTATTTATTTCCCCTTTTGCAAAAAAGTGGATCCTGGTCCTTAGGGCAAACACAATGAGATTTACAATAAGCTACATATCTTTTAAATCGGTTAAACAGTTTTCAAGTTACTTGCCGAAGGCAATTGACAAAAAAATGTAACTAAGTCAAATCGATGGAATAGATCGAAAATGCATTTCATTGTTTTATTCATGTATTTTCTTTTATTTTATATTTTATTATTTAAATTTATTACAACATATAAAATAAGGAAATAAATAAATAAATATTATAAACTACAAACTTTGGAATTTTCTTTTATGACATTTTCTATTATTGAATAACGAAGTGTTGCTCTGAATACTCCAGCAAAAATCTGCCATCATGTGTGCATCCCAGCGACCCTGGTATCTTTCCTCCATTGTCCGAATATCTTGGTGAAATCGTTCGCCCTGTTCCTCACTTAAGTCTCCTAGATTTTCAGGAAAACGATCTAAGTGACTGTGAAGGTAATGTAACTTGATGCTCATGTTGCATCCAAGATTCTGGAAGTGAGTTAACATCTCTTCAACGTGCGCAACATAATCATCATCCTTGTTATTTCCTAAGAAATGTTGAATAACCCATACAAACGAATCCCATGCATTTTTCTCAATTTCTGACATTGAACTGAGAAAATCGGTATCTTTGACCAATTTGCGAATTTGTGGGCCGTCAAATATTCCTGCTCTCAGCTTTTCCATACTCAAACTTTTAAACTTCCTTGAAATATACTGGAAACATTCACCATCTTTGTTAAGTGCTTTAACAAATTGTTTCATCAGACCAAGTTTAATGTGAAGAGGGGGTAATATGATGCGATCTCGGGGCACCAGAGGTACATTTATAACATTCCTCATACCTGGGTCCAGTGTTTCCCTATAAGGCCATTGTTTTCTCTTCCAGTGTTCTGACTTAGCTCTGCTGTCCCATAAACATAAAAAACAAGGGTATTTGGTATAGCCACTTTGTTGACCTAATAGGAAATTTACCATCTTAATATCAACACAAATTACCCAGTTATGTTCATTATACTTTATCTTCTTCATGACCAATGCAATTACAGAGTATTCTTCTTTTACCTTGGTTGAATGTGCGATTGGCAAGGAGTGAAATTTATTTCCATTGTGCAAAAGGACACACTTCAAGCTGCGTGCACGCAAATTTATGAACGTTTATTACTTTGCCGCCGCAATTGTCAAAATGAAGCAAGGGCGACAGGTAGCCAACAGAAAAGGAGCATTTCATCGTTTATCAGATTTCTACTGAAATCGTAAAAATTAAAAAACTTTTCCTTTATTGCTTACTTTTTTTAATTCTGAAAATCATAAAAATGCCATAAAGATCTGTTCCAAATAATTTTCTACATTCAATACTGTATTTCCACAGTAACACGTGTCCCACAGAAATACGTGTTTTGCCCAAAACAGTATTTCGCGTACTTGTTTTGCCATACATTTCTCATTCATCCAAAACACTTTGGCAGTACCTGGATATTGTATAGTGGTTTCAAAAGCATCTAATTTTTTTATTTTGTTGCGTTGTGTAATAGGAAGATATCAGTCAATTTTAGCGAAATTTTATATTTTATTGTTAAAAAAGAAAAAAATAAAAAATTTTAAAAGTAAAATGTTTTTGTAAATTGTCTTCGGCAAGTTCTCAAGGACATATAATGGCCAGTGAAAATTGTAATAACTCGAAAACTTAAAGACATGTAGCTTATTGTAAATCTCATTGTGTTTGCCCTAAGGACCAGGATCCACTTTTTTGCAAAAGGGGAAATAAATAGCGTTAATTTTGCAAAAAACTGAAAATTTGTCAATTATTTTCGATTTAAACGCTTTTTTTCAGATTTGGGGCCTATGCGCTACGTGTTAACGTTGTCGAATTCGACTAAAATTTTGTGGGTGGAAGTTTCTCATCAAATCTAACATTAATCCGACATGCACCCCTTGAAATTGGAAAATTTATGTTTTTCACACATTTGAAAACCCGCTATAATGCGTATATCAAGCAAAAAACTAAAATTTTGTGAAAATGAGCGAATTCACTAAAATGTGAATAAATTCGAAAAAAATCAATCGATTTTTATGGTCGATATCTCAGTTTGTTGCTATTATATGTCACTATGCGATAAAAAATGAATCTGGAAGTTTTTTGCCGTTTTCGATTTTTTATGATTTTTTTAAAACGAAAATTTTTGCCATTTTTACGTAAAAAATATATTTTTTTCTTAAGTTTTTTATTATAACTCCGATTCTATTGATCCGATTGAAACGCGATATATAGACGAATTAAAGGCTATGCAAATCTTAATTTTTCTGAATTTATTTTAATAATATCGGACTAGTAGTTTTTGAGTTATCATTAATTATTTGAAGAAACGTCTCAAAAAAAATTGCAATTTTAAAAAAAAATTTTTTAAAAAAAAATCTATCCATAGAATTTAAAAATTTTACCATTTTTGTACAAAGGTAGCCAATACATCAAAATTATATAGTGGTTTTAAGAGCACATGAAATTTTTTTTATTTTGTTGTGCTGTGTAATAAATGATATGACAAAAAGAAACAAAATTAGTTGCCTAAATAAACGTATTCTAAATAATTAGAGTGTACTATTTTCATAAAGCAAAGCGACACAAACCTACTTTCTTGATAGCTGGCATGCCTGGTTGAAAATTATTATATGTTATTAATAAAATCTTTGGGAATTTAAATATTAATTATTTAATATTATGCTTATTACCCATAACGTTTTATAATAAAAATGCAATTTATTTGTTGGGTAAAGAGCTAGTCCCTATACGTATTTCACTGGTTGCTTAGGCCAGATCATCAGGAAAATTTTTCCTAGTTTTAGAGAAGCCAAAAATACTCTATAAGTAATAAAATTCTACAAAACACAATGAGAATTATGATGTTAATAGAATAATATTACAGAATATGAAAGCTTCAAGAAAACACCAACAAACAAACCACGTTTTTATTTGTGTATGCTTTTCATCACACCTTACGTCTGCATTCAGTGATGGCAAAAAACCATCCAATTGTAGAAGGAAAACATCATAATTCTCATTGTGTTTTGTAGAATTTTATTACTTATAGAGTATTTTTGGCTCCAAAATTAGGAAAAAGGTTTCCTGATGATCTGGGCGCCTGAGCAACCAGTGAAATACGTATAGGAACTAGCTCTTTCCTCCAACAAATAAATTGCATTTTTATTATAAAACGTTATGGGGTAATTAGCATAATATTAATAATAATATCTTTGCTTATATGTTATATGCTTAGCAACACTTAGATATATTCTCGTTTTGTAAGTCATTTACGAGTTTAAGAAATTAACAAATCTTGGCCAATATAACAAAACGTCGAAATCGAAGCTTTTCGCCTGTCTGCCAAAATCCACAGAGTCTTTGTTGGGGATCGAACCCGCAACCCCAACGCTATAGATAGACTACTGCGGATCCAATCAGTCTATTGAGGCACTCAGAAAGGATATTGGTATCAGTGTTGGGATTTGTGGTACAATTGTTTCAATTTTGGTACAATCTAGACATCAGTGGTGCACCTGCACACTTTATATTTTTTTCGTACAATCTCATATAAAATTGATCATTTTTTTTTATTTAATTAATATATATACTTTTTCTTACATTAGTAAACGTTTCCAATTTCATAGTTCTCCATCCGGGTCTAGATCTAACTAAATTACAATATTTTGATTTATGTTCATGATTTTTATTATTTACTTTGATAACCTTTTTATATATAAGTAACAGATAATTTAGTTGCAAGGCCTTTTTGCTGCACTACACCGTTTGAACGTTTTGCATTGCCTCTTTCTAGTGAGAAACCGTAAGGTACTTTTATTACTCCAAGCGTATTTTATTGGAATAAGAACTGGTGGCTTTGTTGGAATTTTAAGCACTTGTGGAAAATTGTAGAGTAACCAGCTCTTAATAAGGCTTCTGCTTACGAAATAGGTAAGAATTTTGGCAGAAATTCAAGAAATCATTAACTATGATTTCTTATCATTATTTTAAACATAGATGGGGGTAGTGCACTAAATTTTGATTGAAATCAGCATTGCACTACCACTAAATCATATTGCAAAAGAAATTATTGCACTATTTTTTTTGCAGCTTAGTGATAAACTGCAAAGCTGCACTAGCAATCAAAAGAATTTAAACATTTGCACTACCACTCAACGCAGATTTAGTGCAAGAATTCTTCACTCACTCAATTGAATGCAAAATTTTTACTTGCAATCAAAAAAAAAATCAATTGATTGCAAAATTTTTACTTGCAATCAATAAAAAGCTGCATTTATTCATACTCTTAATCAACTTTGAAAAATTATTGGTCATGAAAATTTTGAAATAAATTCGTTTTTGTTTTGAATATTTTACACCAAAATAAAAAAAAGTGATGTAACGTAATGAATTTTTTATTCAGTATTGAAACAACGTACATAATGGTAACAAATTAATTATTAATACTATATAACAGTTACATAAAAATTTTCAAAGTCAGTTCGAACTTTACTAGGTAAGTTAGATTCCTAGATTTTAGTGCAATTGACGAAGTAAATAAAACGATTGTTTAAATCACGAGTCTTCTCATATCTTTGATATTAGATAATTCAACAGTAGAACAAAATGATAGCATATGAATAGAATTAAATACTTCTCTACTGGATTTTGAGACCGAATTGGGTTGTCTTAACAAATATCCAGTAATTAGGCAAATGTTTTTAAAATTCAACACGCATTTGCCTTCTTTTGCACCTGTGAGGCCTTTATTTTTCTTTAGTGGAATGGTCGACACTCAGAAGATAAAAAATTTGATGGTAACAGTTTTGAAAAGTTTGTTGCAAATAATTTTTTGAATTTTACTTTTTTATGTATCCATTTTGTTTATTGAAATAAAAAAAAAGATTGATAAACTAAAAATTATTTAAATTA
Organism: Phasia obesa; assembly: GCA_949628195.1. Lineage (NCBI taxonomy): Eukaryota > Metazoa > Arthropoda > Insecta > Diptera > Tachinidae > Phasia > Phasia obesa. The sequence continues at coordinate 103,669,056 of OX451215.1, read as the reverse complement.
ATTTTTGAAGGTCTATATGATCGTATATTTATGTTACATATATAAATTAATTTACTGTTTTATATAATCATTAATAAATATAAAATAAATTGAATTATATTTTTAATGAAGTATTAGTCTTCACTTTTGAATTAGTGAACAAAAATAACAATAAATCAAATTGACCCTCAAATTGAATGCAAAATTTCTTCTTGCAATCAACTTGAGTGAAGAACAAAAAGTTGCAATATATTGCTGATTGCATTTTTTGAAATCAAAATAATTAAATTTTAGTGCAAAGACTTTTTAACTCACTATCACTAATGTTGATTGAGGCTGCAAATTTTGCAATCACCATTAAAAATCAAAAAAATGAATGCAATAATTTTGCAATATCACTCAGTGTGAGTGAAGATTGCAGAATTAGTGCACTACCCCCAACTATGATTTTAAACTACCCTTGTATAAAAGTTTCGATTGTCCTTTTTTATGTGGAGCTACTCTATGTATGTTTTATTTGGCGCAATTGATGCTGATTTGGAACAATATTATCATTGGGGCAGTACAATTTAAACATTGTCAGAACCCAACACTGATTGCTATTATAGAGACAATATTTCGGTTTAATAAAAATTCCTCTGAGAACAATAACACAATTAATAGAACTTGTTAGAGTATTAAATTGTTATGTAAAGTTACTACATAAATATTGTTAAAATTATATAAATTTTAGAAATTTATGTAAAACCTTTTTTTCTTTGTAACTACCCAGGGATGTTCCATAAACCATAACTCAAACAATATAAAAGTAAGATTCTTAAAATTTGGGGTGGATTACATTCACAGTAGAATCAAACTAAATATTGTCAGGACTTAAAAAGGGAGATCTGCTGTAAATTTCTGTGGACCAAAATCCATAGCAGCACTGGGAATTGACCTAATGCTAACGGCTGTCCATCAAAGATTGAACTAAGCCTTAATTAAAACTGAAAAGGTGGAGGGAGACCACTACATGTAGACTGGCTCGAATGGTGCTCAAGGAACCGCCTGGCATGAAGGCCAGAGAGGTCGACAGTCTGAAATCACAAGTCAAGAGTAAAGGCTGGCGGAAGCACGTATCTCAATGAAAATAATGTTGCCAAAAATTACAGTTTGGTTGCATAAAATCATTGAGGACAGAAGGGGCTTTCAAAGGGACACATTACGGAAGCGGACTGCTTCGTTATCTCCGTTTAAAAAAAGACTTAGGCAGGTAGGGTTTTGTGCTACCTTCAATATGTCACTTTAAAACTACAAGATTAAATTTTTCGCGTCTTTTATGGACCACTCATTAATTTGATTTATTTTCTGATTTATTTTAAATTTGTGCTTCTTGTAAGCAAATGCCTGTCAAAATCTCCAAAATAGCGATTTCTAGTAATTGTTGTTATATTATACACTGTAAACATACTCTTTACATACTCTGTTTAAATAAAAATTTTATTCTGTATGTAAAAATAAACAGTTAATAATTCAGAAAGGTGTAGCGGTAAAACTATTTTAGCGCAATTTTACAATTTTGGTTTTTTAAAAAATCTTAAAACGTTTAATTTCAAATTTTAATTAACCCTTTAAGGCCCATTATTATAATAATGCCTTTAGCTAAAGTTAGGTGTTTGTTGGAACGATAAGTAATTTTTCGTTATAATAATGAGTATAATGCTCATTGCTATAACTTGTCCTTATAGTACGTGATAGTTAAAAGTGGTTTGTAGCTTACTTTTAATAACGAAAAACTATATATCGCTCCAACAAAATCCTAACTTTAGCTAAAGGCAAGTTAGAATAATGGGCCTAGGCCTAGTACTCTGCTCGAATTTGTGAAAAATGTTTAGGAACATTTATTATTTCACAAGGAAAATTTTACATTCAAAATATGGGTTCTATCTCGCGATTTGGAAGAACTTTATGATTTTATTGCTTTTAAATATACCACATTGTTTTACAAAATTTTCCACAAAAAATTTATAAAAAATTCCACATGAAATAATGCTCATTTTCTTTATTTCACAGTTTTGATAAAATGTTGCCAGAAACAATTCAATGTTTTTCCACAGTAAAAACAAAGTACTACTTCTGCAACATTTTTTCATGGGTTTTTCAGAAAAATTTTTCATGTATGTAGTTTGGCAGCATTCCGCATAAAAAACTGAACAGAGTACCAGGCTTTAGATAAAAAGGAAAGTTGAAATTTTTTTAAATTTTTTATTATACTAAATACGCATGCGGATTACTGATGTACTTTTGACATTCGAATTATTTGGAAAAATACAATTCTTCTAAATTAATTATACCAGATACAGTATCTTGACAACTTGTTGAGTACCTGTTACTATAAAACTGTCCTAGCTCTTATTAAATTGTCTACTTTTTAAGACTTAATATTTTTTTGACTTTTAACTTTATTTTTGTTTATACGTTTGTAAAGACATAGTCGTTTTTAAGTCGCATTTCATTCAAACAATCATTTTAAAGCACCAAAGTTAAAGTATTTTTCCATTTTATATTAATTCATATTACTTCAGGTCTGTGTAAAACTATGCACACGTTTCAAACAGGATAAGTTTATGGAAAACTTTCATATACTACACAAGATCATGCAGAGCAACCAACATATTTGTTTTATGGATTTGCCTTTTCTGAGTTTTAGATTTTGTCTATCTATTTTAATTTATATGCCATAATAACTTATTCTAAAACAAAAAACAAATAAAAGTTTCGAACAAATGAAGCCTGAAGAATAGTTTTTACTACAGTAGTTAGGCAAATAATTACATTTAAAATTTTATTTCAAGTACTAAGAAATTATTGTAAATAATTTTATTTTTTTTTTTTCTTTGAAATGAGGAAAACGAAGAAATTTGTTGACAATGATTGGCATTAAAATCACTTAATGAATTCGACGAAAAGACGAAAATTTCTACGATATATTTTTTGTTATACAACATTATTCAATAGTAACAAGCAATTACATACATAAGTAATTGCTAGAATTGCAAGTACATTAATAAGCAGTAAAACTTTGTACGTATAACATAAGGGTTTTTATCCTCGAAAATAAATAAATTATCAATGGTTTACTAAAAGTGGCGGGTGGACTTATTTTAAGCAAAATTGAACTCTTGCTATAAAATAGAAATATGACACAAAGCTTGATATAAAGCTCACAACTACCAGATATTTAATACAAGGCAGTTATATTATGGCGTTTTTTTGTTTTCATTAACAACACTGTATCATGAGAAATGAAAAGCTGTCTCTTCAGATTCTTAGCAACAATTGAAATCTAAATTACATTCAAACACACTGTGATTAAATATTGAAGCTGCATTTCCTATTTAAGGATTACTTTCATTCACAGAAAAATTATGGTAAATTTGGTTATGTCAGAAGTAACAAATAATTTAATTCATTGGCATTTCATAAGCCTTCACCATACACAGAAACAATTTTGTTGCAATTAATGATTATAATTATTTTTAGATACAAATTTAATTAATTCAATGATATATAATCAATTATGAAAGAATAAAATAATATTCTTAAAAAACAAATAATTGAATTACCTACAAATTAAATTAAAGTTTTATTGTTAGAATAATCACAAGGATTCTATATTTGATGTCTACAACCATGTCATACTGCTTTTTTCCAGCTAAGCTTTTGTCTATTATAATTCCTCAAATACTATCCATAGGATTACGGTCGGGCATTTCAAACTGAGGTTGTTGTTTCAATCTAGCCACGTTCGGGGTTTGTTACTCAAAAATGTTTTCAGATTTGTCTGGCGAAGACTTGTCTAATATTAAAGAATTGTCAAATTTTATTTTGCAAAATTTGGCATACTTTTACCAAAATTTCCTTTGGAAAGAAATAATAGTGTGATCCTTGCTTAAATCTCTCCACTAATATTTGTATCTATTCGGACCATCTATGTAAATTTTTGTTCGTGGAAAAAAAATTTACTGGACTCAAAACATTTTATTTATTAACAATTGCCAATATGTAATTGCCTTAATCCAATTCCTATTTATATTTTCCTTACAAATTTTATTCTCGCCCATCGTTGCTGCTTTTGTACATGATTTGCGTTGCAGAGAGCTACAATTTAGCTTCATTAATTCGCTGTCAATTAACAATTTTCGAAAAGCTGATAGCGCATGAAACAATAATGCGTTTTCTATTATCAGAAGGTTGTGATTTCTGGCTACTTTGTCCTTTTTCCATGTATAGAAGGGTACATCAAAAAGTTCCGGACTGGCTTATCGGCTTGGTATGAAAAGTATGAAGTTGAAACCTTAAATTAGAATAATTAATTCAGTAAACCGATACATTTTTACACAATAAAAAATAAATACAAATTTGCTCCAATTAAAGATTTTTCACTGATTCAATTACATATTTATTAGTCAGGATATTATTTTTCTTCCTTTTAGTTAACTATATATGTAATTGAAGCATTGTGTACAAAAATTGTTTCCTTTATGTTGAGGTTCTGAAATATTATCATTTCGAATATTCTGTACCGTACTATTTTCTAAATTCACAAATAATAAGAAGGTCATTTTACTAATTAATTTGTGACTTGCAGAGATCTTCGATGTTTATCGAATTCTGATTAATATTTCGAACGAAATGCTGCAGTATAATAACTCTCGATCAAATGTATGAAACCACTTAAATTCCTATTTGTAGGATATATCTGTTGGGATAATTCCGGGTTGTAAAAGAACCGACTACTTCTACCCAGACACAATTTTTTTATTTTCGATTTCATCTTATTGAAATTGATGAAGTAGTTTTATAATCCATCCTCGACCATGGCTAACATAAAAAAAATTTAATTTTTAGTTAACAATTTGTATTTTGTTTAAATGAAGATACGTCTTTCTTCGATCATAATTGCTTATGTAATTTTTCACTTCGATTTTTAGAAATCTCCAATTATTTATTTCTAAAGAATGTTCTTCCACCTTCCAGAATCCAGTAGTTATGTTCGTGAACTGTATAATCACTTTAATAGCCTTCATATCAAAATCCTTAAGCTTTGGCAGTTAAAACAATTCGAATAGTGGTCCTAGATTGATTGTTGATGTGTTATCACGGAGAAAAAAACACAAATCTTAATTTTATATGATATAGTAACGAAAACTTAAAACACCCAAGTTTAGCCGAGGTAAGTAAATTTATTCAAACCTATATACATATATATATATATATATATATATATATATATATATATATATATACTAAACGTGAGCATAAAACGTCTTGTTAGACTAACTTCATAATGTTCAATAATGTATTGGTCTCTTTTTTCTTGCACTTGATTTCATGTATATACAAATATTGTTGTGCTCTTAAATAAAAACATACAATAGCATTTGCTCTTCTTTCAACCAATGCAATATTTGTTGTTGTTTGAAATAAAATTTCAGTAGTGTATATTTTTTTTTTTTTTTTTTTTTTTTTTTATTATTATTAACATTCATGTACAATTTTAAATCAAAATTCTATTGGTCTCAGCGCCATTAAGGCATTATTGAGACAAGTTGGCAATAATAAATACATGTACAATTATTAAATTATGAAATATTATAGGAAATTTTTGAAGTAAAAAAAAAGTATTAAAGAAAGAGAGAAAAAAAAAAAAAATTCACAATAAAAGCGTTTCAAGATTTTCAAGTAAAAATTCCTTAAGATGATTTTTGAAAGTGGAAATTCTGTTACATGTTTTCAAAATTACAGGAAGATTATTGTATTCAGCAACACCCATGTATTGAATACGTTGCTTAGTGGTTTCTAATCTGCACCTTGATGTCCATAAATTTTGTTGGTTCCGAGTATTAATATTTCTTTGGTTCTGATGAAATTGTATGGTACGATATCCAATGTTGTGCAAGGATTTAAATATATACATCAGAACTTGATACTTATATAACCCATGTATCGGCAAAATTGTTTTACAGACGTCTCGATAAAGCGATAGAGTTTGGAATCTCATAGGCAAGTTATATACTGCTTTTAGCGATTTGTTTTGTACGTATTGCAGTGTTTTTAACATTGTTGTATTTTTGAAGCCATAAATTATAGCCATATAATTTAGGTGACTCTGTATTAATGCATGGTATAGCAAAAGCTTTGTGTTTTCATTAAGTTTATATTTCATTTTATATAATACACCAATAGCTGGAGCTACTTTTGATTTCAGCTCACGTATGTGTATATCCCAGGAAAGATTACTTTGTAACGTTATTCCTAAATACTTTACAGAATGTGTTTCATAAATGACATTACCATCAACATTAATGTTGAAGTTATTAGTAATAGCATGTGGTCTGAATCGAACTAGCTTAGTCTTATCAGCATTAAGTACCAATTTATTTAGACGAGCATACTCAAAAATCAAGGATATATCCCGTTCCATATTAACTTTCAACGATAAGTCATATTTGTACGGATAAAAGAGGCACACATCGTCAGCAAACATATACAAATTTCCTGTTAAATCCAAATTGCTTATATCATTTAGATAAATAGAGAACAGTAGGGGACCTAAGCAGCTACCCTGTGGTACACCACACTCAACATTGGCCATATCACTTTTAACTTGATTAACTTCCACATACTGCTTCCGATTATCAAAATAACTCTCAAACAAATTGAGCCCTCTTTCATCTACACCATAGTATTTCAACTTTTGTAGCATAATTTTATGATCCACTAGATCAAAAGCTTTACTAAAATCCAGGAAAAGACCAGTTACACCATTTGCACCTGCATCCAATCCATTACATATATAATTAACTATATTTACAACTGCTTCCTCTGTACCGCAACCTTTTTTAAATCCAAACTGGTGTTTGTACATGTAATTATTATTTTCAATATACAGTAAAAGTTGTTGGTGTATTAGTTTTTCAAATATTTTATCAATAATGGATAGAAGTGCAACTGGACGAAACTTGTTTACCGTAGAAGCATTTGAAACTTTTGGGATGGGTACAATCTTACTGATCTTTAAGCAATCTGGGAAAATGCCCGAATTAACAATTTTATTAAAAATGGTATGTAGCATTGGCAATATGATTTCTTTACATTTAACTACCAATTTAGGTGAAATTCCATCATAGCCAGTTGATTTTTTGACATTCAAGTTATTTATAATAGTTTCCAAATCTTCAATATTGACTGCTTCAAAAGAAAATAGACCAGAACTACGGGGTAATGTTCTAAATTGATTGCAATCATCGCTAGGATATACTTCTATATTGTTCCTCAAATCTTTTACTGATTCCACGAAATAGTGGTTTAGCTCATTAGCCTTAACACGATCATCAAGAATCACAGTACCTGCCGAATTCATAAGGTTTACATTATTTTTTGTCTCTCTGCCAAGTATGATGTTTAAAAACTTCCAGCACTTCATTGCATCTCCTTCTGCTCTTTTCAAACTGTCATAATAATAATCATTCCTTGACAATTTATTCGCAATTTTTATAATTTTACTTATCTTTTTCAACAATTCATCAATTTTAGTGCTTTTGGACCTTCGTCTCTTAATAAGTAGTTTACGCTTATATAATATCAAATTTTGCAAATTTTTATTTATCCACGGGCAAAGTTCAAACCGAAGTTCTGTTTTGGTTTTAGTGCAAGTTGACGATTTAATAACAGCATCATTGATGCAAGTTATCATATTTTCAGTTAAGTCTGATGAATTAGAATTTGTATTAATTTTACTTAAATTATTTTGCAGGTACTCTTTGACCTTATTGTAGTTGCACTGAACTTTGTCACTTTCGATGTACTTGTTTGGAACAAAGCTATTTTCTATTTTACAGCAAATAATATTGTGATCTGTCAATGAGCACTCCACCGAATCAACAGATATCTTCCCATAAATATTACTGAATACATGATCTATACAAGTTCCACTGCTGGGCCTTGTTACAAGAGAATGGCAGCTGTAACAATCATAATTAAGACATAAGTTTTCCAAATCTGGATATTGCTGGTTATGAAATGCATCAATATTCGTATCTCCAACCATTATGAGAGGGTTTTGTGCATGAGCCTCCATGAATCCTTCAATTTTATTTAAAAACTGATCAATCATACATTTTTGGGAACGATAGACAGATATTATATTTAGAGGTTTGTTATCAATTAAGAAATTTTGCAATGAAATAGAAATAAAATCAATGAAATTCTCACTTTTGCACTGTTCCACAACAAATTTGATGTTATTGTTAACATATAATGATGTCCCACCATATCCATCACTCCTACAACAATGAATACCAGAGTATCCAGGGAGAGAAAAAAGCCGTATTAAATTTTCATCAAACCAAGTCTCTTGAATAGCAATAACATCCGGTAATTTTGAAAAACTTGCAATAAGCGATTTAAATTTATTAAATTTGGTAATTGACGAAACACTTCTAATGTTAATAGAAATAATATTCAGAAATGTAGTATTTAAATTGTATATATAATTTTTATATTCAGAAAAAGTATTAAAATATTGATTATTAATCATAAAAAGAGAAAAATAAATAAAGCAACAAATCACACTAAAGATTACATTAATTAGGAGGGAGAAGCATACGATTCCTTATCATCATCAGTAACTTCATCGTGTTGTGCAGTAGTATTATTGTTGGCCATCGATCTGCGTTTCCACGGTTGAGAAGTTGTAGCACTCAGCAATAATTTATCAACGTCCCCTTCACATCTTATGACTTGTGGTCTAGAAGTTTCACTTCGCTTATAAAAAATTCTTCCTCCTCTTGCAAACACATACGAGTAACCAATATTTTTCAGAGCTCTAGCGTAATTAAGAAGATCTAATGTTTCTTTACTGAGAAAGTCGTTTACAAATACTCCACTTGAATCCTTATTTTCCTTCAGCTTAGGCTTGACAGACATGAGTTTATCTTTTGAAAGTTTATTAGAAAATTTAACTATAAGACTCTTTTTATCACTTGTACCCTTTTTGCGGAGAAAGTAAGCATCGTTAATATTTTCAGGCGCCATTCCGACACCAACACTTTTTGCCAAGTCCAACACTGAATCAACAGCTGTAACGTTGTCATCAACTTTCAATCCACTAACAATGCAATCATTTTTTACTCGAGCATCATTTAAAAACCTTACTGACGATTTTAAATCTTTAATTTCTTTTTTTAATAAAATATTTTCTTTTTCGACATCATTTAATCTCCTTTTATTATCGGTTAAACCTTTTAAAATATCGTCATATTGCTGAGACATGAATTGAATTGTTTCTTGTATGCCAGTCAGCTGGTCAAGCTTATTTAATTTTGTTTTGATTGCTTGCAGTTCAGTTTTTATTCCCTCATTATCTGCATTTTCGCATAAATGACAAGTAAAAGTCTCATCTTGGTTGTTAACAAAATATTCAAACTCTCTTCTATTTAAACGAGAGCACTGAGAGTGTAATATTTTGTGACAATTGTCACACTCTATGAAATTGTCTTTTTCTTTTATTTGTATTTCACATTGACCGCAAGTTATCTTATTTTTATTATTAACACTTCTGCGACCTTTTCCACTCATGCTTCACTATTTCCAAAAACTTTATTATTAGCTTAATATGATTTAAACGTTTTTTGTTTTATAATCTGATGAAATCAATTAGAAATTATTATTTAAAATTGACGGGGCCCAGTGTACAAAAAATATATGTCTGTTAACTACCAGAGTTGCCAACATTTCAATAGTGTCTCTTGATATGAAATACTGTTATAGCACAACATGTATGTAAATGTATGATGTTAAAAGCAAGGGTTTGTACTTCGTATTTTATTTATTTTATATTAATTTGTGCGTTGAGTGGTTGAAAATAGAAAACTATAGTAGCTTGAATTTTTTTAACTTTTATTGATGAACAAAAAAATCTAATTAATTTTTTCTCTCAAAAATCAGAGATTTTACTCTCAAGAAAATCTGAGTAAAATGAACTAGTGAACAATATGAAATGCTCAGCATATTCATTGCTCACTTGATAAAACTGTCCGGTCAAATCAGGTGCACTGATTTTTGCACTGTTTGCTCTCTCGTTCTCTGTATTTACTGTTTAGTAATATTCCACTACACATACAATTAATATTTGCGTTTCAAAAACATGCAATACTGTACACTTTTTAACATCTTGCGCTCACGTTTAGTATATACGCTCAAAATATTATGTACGTTAAATCAACAGAAAATGTAATTTAAAATAATTGAAAATTCAGTTAAAAACCGGTCTACTCATTCATTATTCATTTAAATCAAAAGTAAATTTCTTTAATTTTTAAATGTTAAAAATTAACTGAATAAATTCCGTTAAATTAAATGTTTTAACTTCCGAAAAATAAACTACATATTCCGTAAAAATTAATGATTATACCGTTGTTTTGTTTATTTTAACTGCCAATAAAAATAACTACACTAATTCCGTTACAATAAACAAATTATCTGTTGTTTCTGTTATTTAAACTTTAAAAAATATAACTGCAAACTATGTAAATATAAACGTTGTTTCTTTATTTTCAGTTAACTGCATTTCCTAAAAATAGATACAGATTTCTTTACCTTAAAGCTATACAAATTCTGTTTTTTAGATTAATAAAAAGTATAACTTAGATATACATTCATGTTTTCTATACTACTAGGAGTATCTAGTATATAAAACCAGAGCTGTTAAATTTTGATTACGATTAGGAATCAATTACATTACATTTCAAAAGAATTGTACTGATTATATAATTTTTATCAATTTCAGATTACTAATTGATTACGATTACTAATAATCGAAAAGTAATCTGGATTACTGGAAATTACAACAAAATAATCAAAAAGATTTAAAAGTAATCAAAAAATAATCCGACTACTCTCAAAGATTACTTTTGATTCTTTTTGTTTTTTTTTTTTAATTTTTAAAATTATTTTTTTTTTGTATAAGAAATTATCAACAAATTTAGTTATATAACAACAATAATAATTTCAATCAGAAAAAAAACATAAAGAAAAACTTTAAGAAAATAATAAAGAAAAAGAAATACATTCAATGTACATTAGATCGAATCACAAAAAAGTGGCCTTCATTAAAACTAGTTTTTTTTTTTTGGATCGTCGGTCAAGTTTGATGTGATCTTGTGGAGAGGAACTTGTTTCAATTTCATCATTTGCAAAGTTAAAGCTCGTCGTCGTTACTGAAATTAAAAAAATCGGCCATAGTCGATATATTGCCATTTTTAATTTCAAAATTAAAAGCACTTTGTCGTAAAAGCTGTAAACATAGCTGCCAGATTTGGCGATTTATCGTCATTTTGACGATTTTGGGTCAAAAATGACATGGTGATGATGGGACGAATTCTACCCTAATTTTGACGATTTTAAATAATTCAAAATTTGCAAAATTTATACTGTTAACGCAACCTTGAACTCAGCACAGCTTTTGAAAAATTACAACACTAACTTGTTAATAATAAAATGTGTCTGTCATTCTTGGGCGTTGTGTTATTCTTACGCTTGTCTGAAACTTCCATCATCGGTAGAAACTTTGCAGAGCAGGTGCAACCAATTTGATAATATTTTAATTCTATTAGATATAAAACCAAAAAAATTTTGTCAGACGCGTTGGTAATTCATAGAAGCTGTTGTTACCAGGATTTAAGAGATAGATATACGAACCAGTAAAGATAGTAGAGAATTATTTTCATTTGCATCAAATATTGATAATATTGACATTGCTAAGATGATTTTGAGTTATAAGAATTTCATAAATCGTCCCCTTAATAAAATAATAGTGTATACGCATATACATCATTATTTTTTTATTACATAATAAGAATCTACATAACTAATTGATTGATTGATTGATTGATTGATTGATTGATTGATCAATTGAAATATTAGCGTATAATTGCGTGTTTGAAATTTTTCATTAATAATTGTATAAGTGCAGGTATGGTGTTTTAATTAGTTGTTACTCTGAATATAATTTAAAAAAAAAATAGTGTATAAAAAGCATACACTATTTTTATTACTAACTATTTTTATTAATTTATAACAAAATAAAATAGTATATTGATATATATACACAATTTTTTAACAATATATTATTTGTAGTCAATTCAAATAAAATAGTGTATACCATACAAAATAAAATAGTGTATAATGATTTTCATACATATTGTAAAACAAATAAAATGAATCTCATTTATTTGCAGTTAAATCACAAGTAAATTAAAGAAATATCATCTACTAGTAGTCTGATTATTCCACCGCATATTTAAATGACCACAACTTAAAACCATCGATTATTTTCTGAAATATTACTGTCTTCCCCGATGTCTAATAAAACAAAAACTTTAAACTCCATTATCTCGAAATGTCGAAAAAATTATACACTATTGTTTTATTAAGGGGACGCCATATTGTAAAACAAATAAAATAGTCTAAGTGACATCATGGTACTTTGAATATCATTTATTTGCAAATAAAGCACTTGTAAATTAAAGAAAACTCAAAATGAGAAACGGAAAACAATTGGTATATGATTGCTTTTTTGGCATCCCCTTTAAAATTGTTTGCTAATTAATCGATCTTTGATTTCTTTCTACCTTTTCTTTTTGTGACATTTTATTTTGCCTTCATATTATCTTCTATTTTTCCAGGGGTGAAAGGTCAGGGGAGCTTCTTCTGATGGATTGTCTAGAGGGGGTTGCAGCCACTTAGTTTCTAAAACCTGAAAAACCATATGAAAGAAAAATGATTTCGTCCTCTGCCGGGGGTCGAACCTGGTGTGCTTTGTTTTGTAGGCACGCACGTAACCACTACACGAAATGTATATTTTATGTTTTTACAGACATATGATTTATATAAACAAAATAACAAGAAAGCTAATATAATCAAGAAGATAACCTTATTAAAAAAATTAAAAACTTGATTTACACATGATCGTATAAGAACCTTAATGAAATCAAACAGGTAGCCTAAAACCTTTTTGAAAAAATCAATTAGGTAGCCTAATAAAATCAATAAGGAATACCTCTTTGAAAAAATCAATTAGGTAGGCTAATGAAATCAATAAAAAATTCATTTTTTATACAAGTCATAAGAAAACCTAAAAGAATCAAAAAGTTTTTCTCTATGGATTGTTATTTTTTTTTTGTGTAAAAAATGAGTAAAAAAATTGTGAATAACAAGTTTTCTTATTGATTTAATGGGATTTCCTTATTGATAAAATTAAGAAGATTTACCACATGAAAATAATAAGAAATCCCTATGAAAATATCTTCTTTTCTTTCTGCTGGCATACCCCTTACCCTAAAAACATTTCATAGAGAAAATCTTTGCTTTTTGATTCTATTAGTCATTTTTGGCTCTGTGCACTATTCTTTTATTAAGGGGACGAAATTAAATGTACCTAAGTTTTCAAAAAGATATTTCAGAAATTATTAAGAACATATATAAAATGTTTCAAAGCGATACTAATTAAAAATTCATATAATGAGGTGCACAAATTTTTGAAAATTGTAATGAGCAACTTTTAAACAACTAGTTTGCTTAAAACTGAAAACTTTTATTTGAACAAAAAACATTTTTAGACTTTGTAGACATTTATTTAGGAATGCTAATATGATAGAGACGTATTCACAGAAGACCAAATAGATGAAAAATATGATATATGTATATATATACATATGTATAATAAAACTGTAACAGGTAAATTTATGTATATGAAATGTTTTTTGAAAATTTGGTTGCTAGTGCAGTTAGTAATCGAGCAATTTTTAGAATTTTTGTCTGTCCGGTCTGTCTATATCTGTGTTCCCATCACGTAAAAACTACTGGATGTAGTTTAATAAAATTTTGTGAGGAGAGAAAAAGTAGCGGAAGAACGCAAATTTACGATTTAAAGCTATTGCAAACTTGACAGCACCTTTTGGTTTTGAAATTTTAAAAATTTATATAAAGACTTTGCTCCTAAGTATCTCACAGCTAGTTATTTATAATTGTGTTAACTGTTATATAGAGCTATGTGATCAGATATTATCAATATTTTATTTTGAATATAAACTCAAAGTTCTAGGCCAAATTAATCTATTTAATATTGTTAATGAAAAAAAAAGTTGGTTTTCTGAAATTATAAAAAAGTCCTATTTTGATGAAAACAGTGAAAGACAAGAGCTAGAAACTGCATCCAGGCAATTAAAAATATTAGACCTAAAAAATGTATCCTTGTAAAAACATAAACTAAAGTAAGAAAGATCTCTGTATTCATAAGAATTAGTTGAGTTTAGAGTTTTTCAATATGTTTTGCCTTTAATAAAAATAAAAATGTTTTGAAAAATCGTTTGAAATTTTTATGATTTCAATAAGTTATTTTGACGATAATGACGACTTTTTCGCATGACGATATTACCTCTAAAAAATCTGGCAGCTATGACTGTAAAGTGTATCCAAAACTCCGCTAGGTATGTTCTCGACAGCTAATTCAAACAATTCTGGATTTAATCCCTGCAACGCTTTGAACCATTTCATTTTTACGTTTTGAGTTAGAACTGTTGCCGCGACTGCGATACAAAATGTGATTGAAACCTTTCTCTTAGCCGCCATTCTATTTTCAAAATAAAGGAGGATATTTGCTGCAATTCCTGCATTCTGCTTAGTTTATGTAGCCTATTGCATTGAAATTATTTGTGTTGTTATATAACTGAATATGTTAATAATTTAATATATGGGCATTTCCACACAAATGTCAACCGCAGCCAAAAAATTCAAAATCTATATATGTAAGTATGTTGCTTTAACATTTTTTATAGGAAATCTATCAAATTTAACATTTATTCATAACACATTTTGAAATATTCGAATGCAAAGTCGAACAAGTGCAAAAGTTGTGTTTTAAACATTTCTATTGCATGTTTTGTTTTGATTAATGAGAGACATTATGCATTGAAATTTGTTGTTGTAAATCTTGGTTTATATTTAAATTACATAAGAAAAATGTAAAAGGATCGATGCGATTGCAAATAACGGTAATTTTTTCTTTGCTTTACCATATATTTGTTATCAGTGAATCGAAGGTATTTGTGTAAAGAGCATCAAATATTAGTAAAAAACAGTTATTTTTATTGCAAAATCAACAAACAAAATATTTCTAGAAAATAATCAACGCTTTGCTCTCTATACTAATTGAAGTTTGTAGCGTGCGACATCGTATGTTTTAAATGTACAAATTCAAAATATTATTTTTTTTTATAAAATATCTTTATTAATACAAAATATAAAATTTTTGAATGTAGATGAGTAAAAACGGAGGAGAGAAAAATAAAGCCAACTTCGAATTGAAAACTTGTCCCTACATTATAAGTTGGACGAAAAATGGAAGGAAGTGAAAAGCATTCCAGGTATATCTCAATTGCATTCGTTTTGTTGTGATGGTCAGTAGATAAAAGCAGCCAGGACTACATATTCCATTACAAAAAACTTTATTTGACATTAGAAATATTATTCTTAGTTTAGTTAGTTTCTGTTTCTGTTCTTTGTTTTGTACAATATGAATTATATGAATTATTTTTGTTTTTCTTTATTGAAGTTATTTTGTGAAGTATATAATTTTTTTGTAAAAATAAATATATTAAATATATTAAAAATTATTTATAATCAATTATGCGTATCTCATTACATAAAAAGTAAAAAAATAAACATAGCAAGTATGATAGAACAAAATGTATCGTGCGACATGTCGCGTGCGAATGTGATTTTTGAATAAACTAAAAACATTACTAAGATACATAAATGCAATACATTTTAAAATTAGTCGAAATTAAATATTCCTTTACGTTTCACTGAAATCTGTGCTTAATTTGTTTTCTTTAAAAGCCACTTCTGTTTTTGTCGCATGCGAATGTCTTGATTTTTTGCACTTATCTTGGAAACAAACCATTGTCCAAAATCAACCTTAGCACCAATTATAGTGCTAATCAAGTGCTATAAGATTCGCCTTTTGTCAAAATAAAAAAATGATTTGCCATATGTTTTTTTTTTTTTCAATTTGAATGCATTTCCACAATGTCGCATTCGACATTGTGGAAATATGTAATATGTAATATGGAAATATGCCCATATGTAATTTTAAAAAATTTTGAAAATAATCAAAAGTAATCTTTGAAAGTAATTTCCAGTAATCCACATTACTTTTCGATTATTAGTAATCGTAATCAATTAGTAATCGTGCAAATCTGAATATAATCGTAATTTAATCATTACTTCACCTTTCAAAAAAAAAGTAATCAAATTAATATTATTATGATTAGTAATCATTATTTAACAGCTATGTATAAAATATGAACGTATGCTAAAATATAGGTAATTAATAATGATGAAATATGTGTACATAGATAAGATAAAAAATGTCCAACACTTTTACTTTCAAATATTTCAATAAAACATATAAATTTTCAAAATTGTAATAAGGCGACTCTTAAATATTAAAATATATTAGTCTGTTACAAAAACACTCACGTCGAAATTGTTACACAATACCAACAAAATTTAAATTCGGGTTCTACTGTGACAATTCTTCACATTCGACTACGACATACATAATACGGGTGATTGCCTTTGCTTCTTTTGTTAAATAATTTATTATTATAAAAACTAATTTATTATTATAAAAAAAAACAATTAATAAGCATGGATCAACACTCATCATAGCATCAACACTTTTAATATTGGAGGAAGAAGTAGCTAAAAAAAACGCAAAAAAAAGAAGAAAACAAAAGCAACATTGGCTTCGACCTTTTCTTTTTGAAGGTAATGGTATGTACATATGTCTCTTTTAGGGAGCGATTGAAAAGGAATGATCCCGACCTATACAGAAACTTTGTGCAAATGTCACCAGACGATTTTGATTATTTGCTAAATCTCGTCACCCCATCAATAGAAAATGCCATAACTAATATACGGGAATCTATATGCCCTCGAGAACGCTTGGCGACAGTTACGTAAGTCTGATGTTCTTGTTTAAAAGATCAAGATCATCAATAAGAAATATTGTGCCTGAAGTCTGCGCTGCATTATATAAAGTATTAAAAGATGAATTTTTAAAGGTAAAACCTAATTTATTAAATACAAAAACATATCAAAAATAATATCTATTGGTACAGATACCGGCAACAGAGGAGGAATGGAGGAGTATTTCCCAAAGTATAAATAAAACGCGGAATTTTCCCAATTCAATCGGGGCATTAGATGGAAAACACATCGATATTATAGCACCAGCACAAGCGCATATTTCAATCATAAAAAGAAAAACAGCAATGTTTTAATGGTGCTTGTGGACGCGAACTACAATTTTGTTTACAGCGACGTTGGTGCAAAGGGTAGATAGTCCGACAGCGGAGTATTCTGTAGATGTTCGCTATCGAATGGATTATAAAGTAACACGTTGAATCTTCCGCAACCGAAACCACTGCCCTGTAGACAAAAACCTATTACATATGTGATTGTTGCAGATGATGCGTTTCCCTTAAATTCCAATATTATGACACCATATAGTTTTCGGAATCAAAACCCGAAGGAAAGAATTTTCAATTACAGGTTAATTTTTCTAAAAATGTTAAATCATATTTTAACATACATACTTTTTTATAATTGTACTGTAGAATTTTTGAATTGCCAAAAACGAAATATGTTAATTTAAAATTTTTTTAAGTACAGAAATTAACTGAAAAACAAAAAAAAAATACTGGAATGTAATATCAGTATCTACATGTAGTTTGTTTTACAGGTGTTTTTTTTTTTTTTTTTTTTTTTTTTGAAAGTGGTATAAGTCCGTTTTTCCATATTTTGAGATATTTCAGGGTTTGTATTTGAATCAATTTAAAAATATTGTCAAACTTTGATCAATTTGAGTGATGTTTTTTACACTACACAGAAAAAATTTTTTGCTCCTATTAACAGTTTTAATTAGTTTCAGATACAACTTTGATTTAATTTTTAATTAATTCAATTATCTACTTAATTGAAATAATATTGAATTTATTCGTTATTAATTATATAATTCAGTCAATAAAAAAATAATTAAATTTGTATCTGAAACTAATTAAAACTGTTAATAGGACCAAAAATTTTTTTCTGTGTATATACCTTTTAAATTCTATTATGAAATAATAATTACTAAAATTATTTGAATAAATGTACGTTTCTTTTAGCTCCACATGGACTTATACCACTTTCAAAAATAACATATTATAAGAAATAAAACAGGACCAAATTAAAGTCCATATTTGTATATACATAAGCTTTACTAAAATGGATTTTTATGTAAAAACTTATAGTTAAAGTTCATTAGGAGTTTATTTCAGTTATATTACAAATGTAAAAATGAAAATTACTTCGTTAATATCTTTAAATAAAAAATATATTTTAAACTTGGTTTTCTTTTACAGTTAGTATATTGAAGTATTTATGGTGAAAAGGTAATATATAAGGTAAGAAACTTATCATATCATTATATTTCTCTCTTGTTTTGCTACTTGAAGTTTTATATATGTATGTTTTTTACAAATAAAAAAAAATAACTAAAAAAATTCTCAACCGCCGCTGTTCAATGTACCGTGTGGGATTGTCTCTTTGCTTGATTTATCATCTTATTTGAAGTTTGATAGTGTTATGTTACGTTAGATTTTTTAACAATCACAGCAACTCTCAATTGATTTCTTTCTTACAAAATCCAATCAAAATCTTAATACTCAGTGTTAAAGTGTGAAACGGGCCTTTGTAATAACTGCAGCAGAGTGCACTGAAGTAGCAATAATCAATAATAATTGCAATAAGAAAGTTGGTTTAATTATAATTATTAGGAATGGACTTATTCCACTTTCAAAAGATATATTTGTGCGATAGCATTGTACAGCAAAATTGTTTTTGTTTATTTTATGCGAAAAAAGAACTCTACTGAAATTGTTTTTGTAACAATAGAAAGAAGGTGTCTATGGCTCGTTAAAATTACCGTTAACTTAGCTTTTTGAGAAAGTGTACTTATACCACTTTCAAAAAACCAGCTCAAATGTTAAAATCAGTTAAATATTTATTTGCTCTTCATTTTTAATGTTTATTCATTTAAAAATAATTTTACGGAATATTTTTTAATAAACTACAATCACCTTATGAAAAAATATCTTGAGTGTATGTAAGCGTATGTATAAGTTTAATAAAATATATTTACGTCTCAAGATTTTTTTTCACTCAGCTCAAAAAGTTAATGCAAAAATAATATCTATAAAATCATCAAATCTTATTAATTTAAAGTCTCGCACAAACTAACCTAGTTTAATATAAGAATATTGGACTACTTTAACTACAAACTGTATATATGTATGTATGTATGTATGTATGTATGTATGTATGTATGTATGTATGTATGTATGTATGTATGTATGTATGTATGTATGTATGTATGTATGTATGTATGTATGTATGTATGTATGTATGTATGTATGTACATAAATTAATTTATGTTCTTTCGACAAAAATTTTTGCAATTACGTTGCTACGAGCGTGTTTGGTATGCGCCGATTAAATGCATTGAAGCATGTAATTAAAAATTAATTTTTATCACATTATACTTATTTGAGCTTAAAAAGAAAAAATCATTTTTTATTAGTAAAGTCTTATAAAATTTTATCGCTTAAAACGATTTGCTTCTTAAAAAAAAAAAAATTAAACAGATTTTTACTACAATCATTAATAATGGCCATAAAGATAAAGTTCTTGTTTGTTTGTTTAATAATCTATTAAAAATAATTTCTTAGCAATCATTGTCGGTAAAACGTTTCATTCTTTAACATACGGTTGTCACTTTAAGTCGATTGACGAGGCTAAAAAAGTTTTTTTATTTTGTTTAGCTAAATCATGCTTTCTCTCAAAATCAAAAAGCGGAAATACTTGTCATCTATATGAGTTTTAATGACCAAAATATGATGAAAAGGCCATTTGAGAGTAACAAAACTGTATAAAGTCATCATACTTATTTTAAGTGCTCCTATGGTGGCATAGAAGGTTTACTAGTCACGGAGTGCGGTTTTTATCATCAGCATTCTTCGCATCTTTTTGTTTGTTGTTTCAAAGCTAGTGTACATTGCACATTAGGGCAGAATCAATATACTTTGGAAATATCTTAACCGTTTTTAAATGGCATGAGCGCTTGATTCAAAATTTGCATTAACATAGATGAGGAGTATCTTAAGTTTTGAAATTTTTTTTTAAGTAGATTAGATACAAGAGTGCTGATGAGGACGTGGCTGTCTAGAAAATGTGCATTCCGCTCGTGCTGGTATCTAAAAATTAAATTTTCCCAATTTGTCTTTAATATTATCACCTAATTTGTAATTTAATTAATTCTTTCTTAGAGAGAATAAAAACGAACTTAAGCTTGATTATAAAATTTCATTGTATGGAGTATCTAAAGTTTTGACACTGGGCACTATCGTCCAAGGGTGGCAAAGTTGGTCTCGCATCTGCAAATTCTTTTGGGAAAATTTTTATGTATGCTGATGATCCATGTTTACTATATCAATACAAGTAGAATCCGTATTAAAAATTAACGCTAAAAGAGATGCATGGCTTACTATCATGTTATTAAGAAAAAAAATTGGTTATGAGTCCGACTAAAACGAGATTTGGTCGATTCAGTCCTCATCCAAAAAAAATTAATAAGCTATCGAATTGAAAGACAATTTCAAACGTCTTTCTTGAACAGAAACGTTTTTTATTAAATTAAAGTTCTTTTTTTAAAAAAAAGGTTAAATTTATTTAAAAGGAAAAAACAGAATGTCGCAATAAAAAAATTATTTTTAATTACAAAACTTTCTACGCATGCTATGATTTATATAATTCTATAAAACAAAGTGTATTTTAACAAAAGTATTATCAGATGATTTTAATTGTTTCCTACAGTCGGCCTATCCTGCAACTAAAGCGTCTTCGCTTTCTTCGTTCGAAAGTTCATAATCGGATTTGCTGTCAAATATAGTTGGTGATTCCCAACAAAGTATCAATTTGTCTGAGGCGTAAACTGAAGAATAATGTCGTGTCGTTCTTTTACAATTTCAAAGATCCTCGAGGTTCATTTTAAGCAAGCACAAGTTCACCAACTTTGTATTTATGAGGAATCGAATGATCATTATCGAATTGTTCTTTTACCCGTTTTCGTTTTACATCGATATTGTTTGATGCAGCTTCTCTTATATCTTTCATTTCATCTTCAGAAAGCTAGAAGAATCTTATTTTGGAGAATATCACGAGGACAATAACGAAATAGTAACTCATGAGGAGTTTTACCAGATGTTTTATTTCGCATTGTGTTTAAAGACCATTGAATATTTACTAAATTTTCATCCCATTGTTTGTCGTTTTGTACAGTAGGTAAACGCATTGAAAGCAATGTTCGATTCGTCCTTTCTGCATGTCATTGGCTCTTGGTGTTCTTACTGCGTTGAGCACATGTTTTATATTATTATTATCACAGTATTTGGAGAATTCGTTCGACGTAAAGGATATTCCTCTATCCGTAATTATTCGGGTTGGAACTCCAAAATATCTTGAGAATTCATTCATTATATTTATAACATACCTGGTCGCGGTGCTTCTTACAGCTCTGAGTATTGTAAATGTCGTAAACGAATCTACTATAACTAATATATGTTCATTTCGTTTTCTGCTCTTAGGAAACGGTCCCAGATGATCTATATGAACTGTATTGAATGGTATAGGCTCTATATCGCTGAAATGATATTTGACTTCTTTGCGACCTCCTTTATTTTTATTATATGCGCATTCAACACACGCTTTAATATAAAATTTTACGAAATTTCTCATTCTGGAAAACCATACGTAACTCAAAAGCTTATTCATCGTTTTCTCGACACCTAGGTGACCATTCTTGTTATGATAATCTTCAACTACTCTCCATCTTAAAGATTTTGGAACGACCAAAAATTCATGTTGTTATATTTTCGAAGTAATCGGCGGTTTTCAATATGATAATCCTTTAAATACATTTTACCCTTCCGATAAACTTTGTCAACAATTTCTCTAATCGAATCGTCTTGAATTTGCATAGCAAATAACCAGTCATCGTTATGAAGATTAACTTTGTCAATTTTAAGAGTAGCAACTTCTATATCATTTGGATCCTCGTTTGGTGTTCGACTTAAAGCATCAACATGTTCCATACATTGACTCTTCCGGTGATCTAAAACAACATCGTATTCTTGGATTCTTAGCCACCATCGGGCTATACGTGGAATTAATTCTCGTTTTGTCATAGCAGATTTTACAGCACTACTTTAACTTGTTTGCCATAAATATAATAGCGAAACTACTCCAATGTTTCCACTACCGCTAGGGTTTCCAACTCATAACTTTCTGTAGGACTTGTTGACCGAATGTAATATGCCACATGTCTTAATTTACCGTCGTCTTTTTGCAATAACACCCCAGCTAAACCTACGGAACTTTCGTCAGTGTGAATTTCGTGTTCTGCATCTAAACGAAAAGCTGCCATAACCGGTTGAGATGACAGTTTCGATTTCAATTCATTAAATGCTGCTTCTTGTTTGTCTGACCAAACAAATGGTCTATCTTTTTGTAAAAGTTTTCTTAATGGTTCTGATATTATTGAAAATTTTGGAATAAATAAATAAATTATTTAGGCTTAAGTTCTTTATTATAAAGAGATAAGGAAAAATTAGATACGAAGAGTACTGATGACGGACGTAGCTGTCTAGAAAATGCATTCTGCTTTGCTGGTATGTATTTTTTCTTTATCTCTTTATAATAAAGAACTTAAGCCTAAATAATTAATTTATTAATTCAAAAATAGTTCAAATAAAATTCATATAATCTGGGAATAAATTTACGAAAATAACCACTTAGTCCTAAGAACTTCCGAATTTCGTGATCATTTTCAGGAGTTTGAATTTGTCTATTGCCGCAGATTTTACTTTACCAGGACAAATTCCTTCTGGAGTTAACTGATGTCCTAAAAACTCTATTGTAGTTTTAAAAAATTCACATTTTTGTATATCTATTGTTAAGTTTGCTTCTTTAAGGGTACGTAAAACTTTTCATATTTTATCAAACATTTCGTCTTTAGTATTACTGCTAAGTAGTATATAATCCATGTAGTACATCATGTTTTCCTTACCCATTCGTTCTTGAATTTTCGCCATTAACTTTTTGAAATACCATTGGTGCATTCTTTAAACCAAAGAGCATGCGTTTAAACTCATATAGCCCATTAGTAGTAATAAACGCAGTATATTTACGACTATCCGGTTCGATTAAAATCTGGTAATAACTACTATTCATATCTAGTGTTGTAAAATACGTATAACTTTTTAGCTTCATGATGAAACTCTTCAATATTTGGTGTTGGAAAGTTTTCTTGCACCATGAGTTGATTTAAACGTCTATAATCGATGCAAAGTCGTTCGCTCCCATTTTTCTTTTTCTGAAGTACGACTGGACTTGCATATTCTGAATTGGCACATGTAATGATATCATTATCCAAAAGTTCTTGCACCATGCTCGCAATTAAATTCTTTTTCGATTCTGGAACTCGATATGTACACTGTTTTACAATGTTTGAACTCAATAAATTTATTTTCGTGCTAACTAAATCAGTCTTTTCAAGATTTTGTAGGTTATTTGAAAAAACGCTTCTATTTTCTTCAATTAGCTGATTTAATCTCTCTTTTGTGTTCTCATAAACTAAGGCACATTTAACAAACTTTTCATCAATCGGTTCCTTGTTCTTTCTGTCAATGATGTTATCAAATTGCCCCTTTGCAAACTTTTTGTTGGTAATCGTTATTTTACCGTCTTGAACTTTCATCTTAATGTTACCGTCTAATAAAAGTTCATCATCGATTAAATATAATGTTACACTCACGTTGACATCATTTATAATCAACTTTGCTAAAATCTTTTCATTTGCGACACGTATACCGCCGCAAATACCGGAAATTCTCATACTATATTCATCGCGTTTTAAGTTTATTCGCTTACAAACTGATTTTTTTATTAAACTGTACTGGCTTCCTGTATCTACAAAGGGAATAAAACTTATATTGTTCATATTAACTTTTATTTTAAAAATATCATTGTTATTGCAGTACATATTTCGTGTAGTTGCAATTTGCGTGCACTGAGTCTCATTTTTCGTATGGACTTTATTACACTTTTCACATCGTGGACGTCCACGATGAGCTTTTGTGGAATTTATCCTAACTCGTTGCAATTATAGCATTTGTATTCTTTATCCGATTTCGTAGCATTTTCTTTTTTAAAATAATCATAACTGGAACTTTTACTTACTGATTCAGTTGATGGCTTATTTTTAATATCAACGTTTTTCGTTACCCGTCTTTCTGGTACGTTTCCTTCATATTCGTTCAAAATATCACGTAATTGTTTTACCTAATCAATTTTTTGAGCTGCGATGGCCATTTGTACTTCACGATTCTGCAATCCTTCTCTTGCGTATTTAACAATGGCTTTATCACTTAATTTAAACCGTTTTCCTAACGCGCAAATTCGAAAACAATAGTCCGTAATTTTCTCTTGACTCTTACGAAAAGTACTTATCATTTTAAAATGTACCTCTGCTTCATCTTGTGTCACGGCAAACTCTTCTATCAAATCTTGGGAAAAACCATTCCATGTTGAATGCATAATCTGAAGTGTGTCTAACATAAACGTGCGGCACCCCTCATTTTGCTACATACTGCGAGAAGTAAACATTTGATAAGCCTGTATTGCGCTTTCAACACGTTCTACAAATTGCTCAACAGATAAGGAAAATTCATTCGTAGGATCAAACTCTGGCTGTTTCCTCAAAAACATCACTATCCTCACCGTTATCTTCAATTTCTTTAGCACCAATGAAGCTTGAGAGACGCTGCACGAGATCTGCTTTTATTCCTGAACTTTGCAATTCTCGTTCACGAAGTAGTCTCTTCAGTTCCTCCACTTTTAATGCTAAAAGTTTCTGCATTTCTTTGGTTTTTTAATTACCAAAAATCGTATGTGAATCGCTGCTCAGATCCCACTTCTGATCTAAAAGACAATTTTAAACGTCTTTCTTGAAAAGAAACATTTTTATTAAATTAAAGTTATTTTAAAAAAAAAAAAAAGTTAAATTTATTCAAAAGGAAAAAACAGAATGTCGCAATAAAAAAATTATTTTTAATTACAAAACTTTCTACGCATGCTATGATTTATATAATTCTATAAAACAAACATTTTAACAGTATTATCAGGTGATTTTAATTGTTTCCAACAGTATTTACATACATACATATGTACATAGAGTTAGGTGCACAAATGAGTACATGTTTGTACTTTGAGCACTTTTTGTTTCATAAATATAAAAGTAATAAAGCAAATCCAAAAATCTTTATTGTCGTTTATTATTATTTATTTATTTATTTATTTATTTAAACGAAAAAAACCAAAATAACTCTTATGTACTCAAATTTGCACCTCTGCATTTTATGAAGAAATTTAAGAAAAGAAACGAAAAACTACCGTTATTTTTCAATCATTTTGTTTTCTTTTTTTTTAAAAAGACATAAGCTCGACATTATTTAAATCGCGTGTGGTAAAAACATTGTTCAAATTTTTGAACAAAAATCGAATAAATACCTATCAATAAATAATAAATAATAAAGAAACTTTAAAAATTCACTGATGAAAGCATCCGGGCCATAACTGAAAGAAGCTGTTCTACCCGGGAAATTGCAAAAGAACTTAAAGTGAGTCAATCAGAGGCTTGGGAACAACCGTTCCGTTGTTCCCACGCCTCAAGTTAGAGGTCGTAAAAAACTTTTAACTAATGCCGACCAAAAGATGCTTCGTTAGCAATCGGAAAACTCGTTAGTCGGTGGACGACATGTAGAGCCCTTCGCGACATTGTTTATATTGCAGTAGTAAGAATACAAAAACTTGCATTGTCGGAAAAAATGTAAAGGCACGGTTAAAAATTGCCAAAGAGCACAAAACTTGGATAGCGGATGACTGGAAACGTTTGATCTGGTCAGATGAAGCCAAATTCAACCGTTTCCAATCCGATGGTAAACAATATTGCTGGTGCCGCCCTGGTGAAAAAATTCAAAGGCGCTATGTGAAGCAAACTGTGAAGCACGGTGGAGGAAACGTCATGGTATGGGGTTGCTTAACGTGGTGGGACATATGTATTAATACATTTTATACAAATATTGGAACCGAGTTGATGGCATTTAAAATATGACAAAGTTCTGTAATGACTTTTGTGATTACACTCACCTCAATAATAACAATCCGATCATATTACGATGCATTTTTCTATCTGTGTATAAAAATATCAAAAATTGTATTGCCTTTTAGAAAACTTCGTCTGTTATAGAATTCAACCTTTGCTTCTCCGCACAACCTTTTACCATATTTTGCGCTTTTAAACTTCGTCACTCGAAGATATTTAGTTACAATAGCCGCCAATGCTTTTATGTTGATTTTCGTTAAGTAATAAAAGCCTAAAACCTTTTTAACTTAATTTTAAAACTATAAAAAAATGAATATCTACAATCAGAACAATTCGAATAACAGATGTCTAATCTGTAGTCAATTCGACTAACATAAGTGCTATAACTTGGAAAGAGAACACAATACTTACTGAAGAAATTCGACAGATCACCTTAAGATAAGAACGCACAGTGGTTTAAAAACGTTTTGTTTTAGAAATAATTCGGTAGCTCATGAACAACTAAAAATCTCTAAATAATATTTCACAGAAGCAAATCAGAATGGGCATACAAAAGAGTTTATCATGATCGCTTAATCAAAAAACAAAGCACAAATGTAAATGTAAGGTTTTTAGTGAAATCGACTAATATTAGTGTTCTATTGTAAACAAAATTTTATTAAACATTATTTAAGTTACAGTTTTTACTTAAATTACCATAATAATACGATAACAAAGAGGTATATAATGTGTAACGTAATGTATAAGGTGATAACGTAAAGTTTTTTGTTAATGAATAACCCATAACAGCCAGTAAATGCCGGATAGAAGAAGCTATTTAACAATTAAAACGAATTTAAATAAAAAACTTTTCTTGTTTTCATTGAATCTAAGCTGTTTTCTGTTTTTGTTAATAAATCAAAACTCATATATTTCAACATTTACCTCCTAAGAAGTTTAGATTTTAATATTGTTTTGAAATTAGAAAATAAATTATTAAAAAAGATAAAACGTCATTTTCTATTTTCAAGCACTTTATTAAAGTCATATACTGTTCGTAACTTTTCAAAACCAATTACTTTAAAGCTTTATCATCTTTCCTAGTGTATCTTATTCGGTGATGTAGTTCCTATCGTTTTGTTCATTTTTAGTCTTTGCATTATCTGCAATACCCATTTATTCTATTATAAACCGTTTTTTTTTGCAATACATGTTTTAGTAACACAAATGCCTTTTTTTGCGTTTTTGATTGTTCGAAAAAAAATTTTGTTGTGTTCCATGATGGTCAACATATTAAAAATATCTGCAGCATCATAAATCATTATTGTTGCTAAAATTTGGGTTCTTTCTTGCTGCTTGGTTTTTGCTTAGTTCCGAAAATAATTTTACTTCTTTAATAAGCTAGAATACAAAAGAATTGAATTTAAGCATACAAAATCACGTCATAGCATGAGGGCGAAAAATTACAGGACTGGATTACACATGAAATTTAGTATTTTTTTGTAAATTCATATAATCGGAAAAAAGCTAAAATTTAAAATATTGAATTTTAATCCTAAAATGTACTCTTTTAAATTCATTCTATTATTTTTTTAAAACAAAGCAAATGATATTAAAAAAAATGTAATCCAGTTAACAACTCGGTATTAATCACTCAACGAACTTGAACCACAAACTTCAAATTTGAACGTCTTGAAGTAACCATTGAGACATAAGTGCCGTCGTACATAGTTTATATTGGCTCTGAAAATTTACCCCTAGTTTAATGAAACTTGGCGCAAAAGTCTCTTATGCTCATAGACTGTAAAATCTATAAAATAAGAAGAATCGGACAAAGGAGAAAGGAGTTGGCCTAAGAAGAACTAATCCTACCTCTGAATTTTTTTTTTTAAATGGTCAAGAACCTTAACTTGTATTCTAAAGATTCTAAAATGCAATTTTTCGCCCCTCCCCCTTTTGTGAGCGGTGAAATAAAATATTATAAAAGAAATGGATTACATACGCCTTAATACCATAAAAATAAAGTTTTTAAGTTTTAATGGGCAGGAGGAGGTATCCCTCCAATCACACCCCGAAACGTCCATGTGAATTTTTTTGCTAATTTCCACAAAACATTCAATTTTAAGCTTTTATATCGAAGAGAAGAATATTAATAAAAGTAATTTTTATAATTTATTACCTCTTAGTATTTAATTTATCTGAAAATAATTAATTTATTCAGAACTAGCTGTGCCCGCCACTTCGTCAGCGTCCTTATTTTGCTTTGACAGTAATCCACTTTAAGACTCTTAATTAAAAGATACCGATCTCTGGGTAATTACTCAGAAACGTTGGCGTTATATAAAAATCTAAATTTTGTATAAAATTCCAGAATTATTTTAAAGCACTGTAAATGGCGATTGAATTACCCGCTGGCAAAAATAAAGGTTGCTGCTAAGTTTGCAGTACCATTGAATCGGTAAAATTGCGTACTTTCGATATTTGTTCTCCCTCTTTTTTGGTAATGAAATATTAGTACGGGGAAGAAATATGCTATATTTTAGGAAGTATCTCTCCCTGAAATCTAATTATAATTAATCCCACTCGTTCTTGAATGAAACTCTTCAATATTTGGAACACAATAGACATACAGACAGACAGCAGAAAATCACAGTTTTATTAATGTATGGATAATAAATAATTTACACTAGTATATAATCAACTTTATGAAAACCTAACATTTTTGCATATTGCTCCATGGAGTTACTTGAATATAAATGTCGATTTCGCTCTTGCATACTCAAACAAAAGCAGTATGACCTCAAAAGAGGTTCAAAAATTTTTTTTAGAGTCAGTTAATACAAATAATTTAACCTTCCGATACTAACATGTTGTCTGCCAGATCGAACACATACTGAAAGCTTTCTGTAGGTCAGAGTTATATATCTTTCGGTTGATCAATGCTTTTTTGATGCCGTTGTGCAGAGATCCCTGCTAACGTGTGTTTTATTAGTTTTACAGGTTCGGTGTGTGAGACCGATGTAGTAAAAGTGTAACTTTTTGACAACCTATATCTTCAGGTAAACGTATGATTGTGTTTAATAAAAGCCACTTATAACTTCCGCAATGATTGGTTATAAAGATAATGAATTTCGAACAACCTTAAGCTATGATAATCGCTCCAAAGTTTGTGAATCAAAAAAGAATAGACATCTTTCTGTTATTCTGTTTTTCAGTATTTGCTAATGTGATATTTAATGAAAGTTTGTTTTGTCGTTTTATACGTTTGATTTACTATTGAATACAATAACACTGTGGAACAAATTCAAGTTAGCAAAAGTTAGGTCGTTTCTGAGAAGGAGGGTTGAAAATAGAGGCTAAATTAGAAGACCCGTATCTAGGCATTTTTTTTTTTGTTAGTTCGAATTTTTTTTCGAAGATCGATTGAATTTGTTCCACAGCGCACTGTTACCAAAAGTTAGGTCGATTCTAATTCATGTTAGTTACGTAAGGTTAAAGTTCTACACAGATGGTTCTTTAATAAATGGAAAAGCTGGTTATGCAGTACATGGAGATAACACAACCATAGCAAAACATATTCATAATTTTTCATCATAATTTATAACACTGTATCAAAATCACTTATTATATCCGACAGCTACAGTGCGTTAGAAGGTTTACAAAGTATTTTTAATAATAGTATGATTATACATCAAATAAAAAATTCGATTACTTCCATTCCTCAAAATCAAATTCATTTTGGGGTTACATGGGCTACATTTAAGTATTACAGGAAACGAAGAAGTATACCAAACGGCAAAAGATTCCCTAGTAAGAAACCCATGTTCAGAATAATTTCAAAACTCGTAAGTTTTGTTATACAATAAGTTTTGTTATACAAAAGACCTTATTGTGTTGCGGCCTTCCAAATTCTAAATAAACAAATAAATAAATAAATAACTCTAATTAAACAAAAAGACTTTCGCATGATTTTGTAGGGCTTTTAAGTCTAAAAATAAGAAAGAAAAAACAATGGAGATGCAATTAATCAAAAAATAAATTGTGTCAATTTGTATTTTTTAATTTTATAAAACTGCCTCGGTATTACAACTGGAGGAAAAAATGTAATAACAATTAGCTCTGAGTTTGTTTCTTATTTTATAGTTAGTTTTACTTATTTATAATCACGTTGAAGAATTTTTTTTTCCATTAATAGAATGGAGTTATTTCGAAGTGTCGGGCTACAGTTTTTAATATTTTTATACCAAACGTATGTGCGGTGGTTGCAACTGTATGATTTAGCATATTCATTTGAAAATGTATGTGAGTCTTTGATGCCTAACTAGAATTTTATGTGCTAACATTCTTTGTTTCGTGTTTTAAATTGAAATTTTATTAAAAAAAATACCTTTTATAATCTCACAATTTTACAAAAGAAAAACTTCAAAAAAGTTAACATTTGTCGTCACTTTGATAAAAAATATTTCAAAAGATTAAATAAAAACAGGTCACAGTGTATTCGTAGTATAGTAATTCTTCATAAGAACGTTGAATAAATATTATTTTTGAATATTTGTTTAATACCCTTTATGCCAACAGAATATATTTCATAGTTGCGTAATCCATTTGGAATATGAAGTACGAGAGTAGTACACGTAAATGATTTACGTGCAACAAGTGATTGAAATAAAAATCATACGTTTATAGCCATCGTTGTAGGCGTGTTGAGAATAGAAATTTCAATTTAGGTTGTTTATTGTTTCCAGACGAAAATGAAAAAGATTCGAGAGAAAGACATACTTATAGGTACTGAAATTCTCTAATAGGGTGTGGGCAATCTGGGAGAAGAAGTATTTTGAAAGCATAAGTTTTTTGAATTTTTAAAGTTTTTTGAGAGGATGTTAATGAATTTTGTGTATTCGGGTATTCAGGTAAGTGTCTATTTGTGTAATTGCTACACGTTTTCTCAATAGGAAAAGGAAAAGTGTTCGGAGTAGCAAAGTTTTGAAATTCTACTCATTTTAGAAGTTCTTTAAAAGCTGATACATAAGGATCTTCAACACATGTGCTTCAAGTTGCTTATTATGTCAATGAATTATTTATACCGAGAATTGACTACTTATCTGGTCTTTCCTTCTTGTCAATATTTTTATTTACTATATCGTAATAATAAACCATAATGTTTAATTTCTATACCTACCGCAACTACAAAATCCTGGGTTCTGGAGTTATTGATAAAATTGCATTGTCGAGTGTATATTTTTGAGTAGGAAGATTTCGTAACTAAAGAGTTAATTTAAGGCGTCATAGCCAATGTGAATTCAAAGTATCAGTCAGGACTTGGCATAAGTAAACTCTTGTAACTTGAGTAACAACTGTATAGCCCCATAAAGTACGGATGTAAATTACGACAGTTTACATCGGAGTTATAGTTTTGTTTTCGAAACATGCTGGCTCTGTAATAACAACCTAAGTACACTCTGTTCTATTATGATTAATAAATATAAATAATTGTTGTGCTACAAAACTTTATACGAAACAAGTGCTACTTAAATTGTTGCAAAAAAACTTTGCAACTGATGCAGTTGGGTGAATCAAGCAATAAATAAATAAAACAAAAAAGAAATGTTAAAATAGTATATCATAAATAAACTACAATATTTGCTTACTTTTATTGCTTTGTAAAGGTGATAAACATAATTAAGAAATAACTGCTGTAAATAATTGTTCTATGTTATTCAGTAATATCATGAGACTCGGAGCTTAGGACTTACTTGTAAAGTACTAAGTTGACAAAAATCGGCCATATGTAACTAGCTATATCGGCGTTCTTTATTACACTCATTGTTACAAAGTAAAACAAACATTTGTTAGTAAAAGTATGACTAAGCTTTGTCTGGAAAATGCATGTTATTCTCAGAAGGTCTCACTATACTACCAAACGTTAACCCCAAAATGCATGTTATTCTCCGAGTACAAAGATGGGTAAACGATAATATTTTTTTAATTTGTTTCAATACGGCCAGTCTTACATATGTTTTGTACTGGTGTTTCAGTACTTTTACTTTGAAACATTTAGTTAATACTAGAGGTAATGCAAGGTATATATTTTAAAAACGAAAGATTTTCTTGTTTTCTTTTATTCTTTAAGTTTTCTTAAATGCAAATGTTTCTGGCTTGCGCCAACATAACAATGAACTCGAGTACTTCCTTAAGAACTTAATAAGAGACTGAAGACCCCCGTGGCAGAGTATGTGGTGGTTCAGCAATATTAATAAAGGCTTGAATTAAACATCATTTACTGTGTGATTTTTGTGAAGACTATCTTCAAGCAACACATATAAGTCTTAACGAATTTTATCAAAACTTAATTATTTCTTCAACTTATTCAACTTCTATATTTTAAGTATTAGATAGTCAGTATAGCGACTTTAGCGACTTCTTCAAAACACTAGGTCCCCGTTTCATAGCATCAGGCCACTAAAACCCTAAACATACATTTTGGGGATAAAGACTAATAACTCCAAAAAGTCGTGTTTTGTTTGCCACCATTTTAAAAAATGAGTCTGAATGTGATCTAGAGTGGACAACCCAACCGGTAAGAACACCTGATGACGTAGAGCGGAGTCTTATTAATTTATTAATAACATGAAACAGTAACCCGACAACGTTCTAAAAACAATCGAATTCTGTAGATGTCGAACGGCTCTTGGCTGAAAAAAGGAAAATTCGTAGAGAATCGCAATCCTCAACGCAAAAGTAGACTTAAAGAATACACGAACCGGCAAAGAGAGATGCTGGAATCTCGAAGAGTAGCGTAACGGATTTAATCACCAAAAAAGCCCCTGGATTTGATAAAACCAGCAACAAAATTTTATTTGAGTTGTTCCGTATAGCTCGAAAAATCATTCTTTTTATTTTTAATGCCATTTTTCGTCTTGAGTACTTTCTCACAGAGTGGAAGGTATCCTCGATTACCATGATTTCTAAACCAGAAAAAGACCACATAAATATTGAATAATACAGACCTTTAAGCCTTTTATCTAATATGTTAAAGCTGTTTGAGAGAATGTTAATAACCAAACTGAACTCCATTCTAAGCGACAAATAATGTTTTCCAAACCACAACTTTGGCTTTAGGAAAAAACAAAGTACGAACAAACTCACAGTTTAAGAAGACCTTTGAAGAAAAGAAATGCAAAATAAATTTTCAATGTAGACCTAGTAAATAGTTCAAAATGCTTTCAAGTTGAAGCCAACTAGTATAGAAGGAATACATTTATTAAGATGCTTTATTTCAAATATTTCTTTAACTTCACTTTTAGAACAATTAGACACACAGTTGTTTACATCTCTATAAATTAAAATAGGGGAAACATCTAAGCAGACAGTTTCCTTAGTATTTCCCTTTTCCATTCACAATTATTATAGGCAACCTACTTGTAATTTACGGCAAAACTAATTTACGGCAACTGGTAACTATTTGACTTCTGACTCATCATGTAGTCTATAGTAATTGCTGGCATATACCCAGGACTTAGTTCCTCCATGGCATCCACATTTAACAAGCTTCTGCCTGTGGAGCTAAGTCTTAAGCTAGCTAATACTGGACATTCACACACAATATGCGCTACCGTCTTGTCGTCTTCCAGGCATAATCTGCAAGTATTATTCTCTCCAATTTTCGTCTTGGCTAGATGATACTTGAAGTTTCCATGACCTGTCACTAACACAGTTATTCTGTTTAAGTTAATTCTATTATATCTAAGTACCATAATAGCCTTTCTGCCAATGGGCTCTTTAAGCACCATTCGAACCTGTTTACATATAGTAGCCTCTCTCCACGTTTTCAGGTTTAGTGAGTTCAGCCATAGTAGAACTATCGCTCGCATTCATAGAAATTCACAGCAGTTCCCCCTTTTTCTAGTTAATTTGCTGCTTCATTCGCAGCTGTGCTTATGTGTCCCTTAATCCACATCAATTTTACCTTATAAACCGAGGCACATCTGATAAGTTTTAAAACGTATACATCTCTAGCTAGAGAATATTTTATTAAATTAGGAAAAGCAGTGACAATAACATAATTATTTTAAGAAATCTGGAATTTGCAAAAAAAAAAAAAATATCGCAAAATCTCACCTAACCACTTTTGCAATAAATAGTCAACAAGATACAAGTCTGGCAACAATTATCGTGATGCCATTTAGAGAATTTCGTTTTTATGTTTAAAATTCATGCACTCTATGCATATATTTTCGCTTTATGCTAATTGCGAACTTTAAAAACACATCCGCATTTTTAGCAAATAAACTAAATTTTACTAAAATAATTTCATTTTAAATTTATCTTTAATAAAATCTCATCTAATATCTACAAATCTACATTTACTTAGTTTTATGTATTGTTTTTCTTGTGCTGCATTGCTAATGAGAATAAAATATATTTAATGATTTAGCTATTATTTTTTCTTTTACTAAATTTCCAGTTAATATAACCTGCAAAATTTGGTTCAATTTAATTTAATTGAAATGAAAACTTATATTTTTTTACTCATATTCATTTTCTTCGGTGCTGGCCGAATGTTACGTCTGTATAGTGGGGCTAACTTGTATTTGTTTTAAATTTATTTAAATTTTTTTTTAAAGGTAATTTAAATATGTTCGGATTTATACAAACATATACCTATATGTATTAAACAAGCAAAAGGCCAGTTTAATGGGCTTTAACAATAGCCTTTTATTAGTTCTTACTAGCAACCGAAAAAGTAAGTTTAATCAAATAAAATGGTTTTCGGAAATATTTAAGAAATTATACAGGTTCAAGGCAATAAACTTTTCTAAATTTTTAATTAAAATAGAAAATCTTGTACACAATTCGAAGTTCAAGCTTCTTAAACTTGTGTATTAAAATAATTCAAAAATATTATTTAAACAAATGCACGCAAAGTAAAAATCAGTGATGCACTTTTATTAAAATTGCTTTTTGTTATAAAAAAACTATAACTACAACTTACACCAACTGCTATACCGGAGAAAAGGCAAATAATAAACAGAAAGTTCCTCAGTATTATTTATTATTTGCCCAGTTATCATCTGAATCACGAAGAGCAAAGAACAAGAAGAAAAAAAAAACTAACAACTAAGTAATGACTATAATGACGAGCTAAGAACTAAAACTAAAAACTTTGTTATTAAAAAAAAAAAAACACCAACAAAAATAAATAACTTTTTAAAACAATTTCGTAAAACATTTAGTTGCTGCTGTATTTATTGCAACTTTTGAGTTGAGCAGAAGTGTTGAAAGTTTTATAATCTATCATATTTTTTTGTTGCATCATAAGTTACCCTGCTATCCAGAAGATTAAAATTAAGGCAGTGAGTTAAAAAGCTGTGAACAATTTACAATAAACAGAACATTTTAAAACAAAAATCCATTGGCATGAATGCTTAAGTTGCTTAATATCTGTGTAAATTATTAACTTTGTTTGAACAAACAAAAATTGTAAAGGAAATTCTAAATTAAATATGTATGCACACACATCCTTACTTATACTCTTGCACAGTGCAACTGCGTCTTTACAAAATCACTGGAACGTTTGAACGATTGTCGGGTAGTTGGGTGAAGTTAGCATTGTGTATTATACAATGACATAGAACTCATTGAATAGTTAATACTGGTATCACTATCAGTGCATTCGTTTATTCTTCATTTCTCATTCCCTCCTTTTATTTTCTTTTAATCATTTAACGCGTAAATGCATTTTAAATGTTCGTGTACTTGTGTTGCAATTTCGTTTATTCTTTGTTGTTGTTTTAAATAATTCGCCTTAATTTGCTGTTTAACTGCAACAACTGCTTGCACTGCATTGAGGCAGTAAAAGATGCTGGTTTCCTTTACTTATGCCCTAACCTTCATAAATGTTTATGCATAGCATTGAAACACAATAGCACATACAGCCATAGATCCGCTGCAAAACCCAGCAAATTGCTTTGCTTTTAATATGGTATGTAAATATGACTTGGTTATCAAAATTACAGTTCAACTGACACACAATCCAGCTTAAATTTTTTAGAAATAATAAATATTACAAGAGAATAAATTGAAATTTTAAAAGAGGATATATTTTACAGGCTTATTGTCAGAGTTATCCTTTTCTTCTTCTTTGCCAATCTTTATTAACGCTAAAATGGAGAACCAAGCCTTAATAAAATACATGTTGTGTTGCAGAACTTTCTAAGAAGCAATCTCACCAATATCCACACTCGCTAGTAGTTCCGAATTGTTCTTTTCCGATCGGGTACTTAGTATCGGAATCTTGAATTAAAGTTTAATATTATTTAATAATCGTTTAATTTGCAAATGAAGATCTAATAAAAATTACAAAAATTACAATTAACCTTTTAGGTGTAAGAAACTTTTTCAAGTAAGAAGATTTTTCAAGCAAATATTTCTGTTTTTTTTTTTTGACTGACTCATCATAAAAAATCTCTTGAGACATGTTGAGTTTGAAGTTTGGTCCATTTTCTAGGTAATCAGGTTATATAATCAGGCATACTCGCAGGTTTTTGATATAGTGTAATAATAAAGATTTTTGGGGAGGTACCTTAGTACCTGGATTTCAGAAAATAGAGATAAAATCAGAATGAACACAATTTTGCCGATTTCACTGCCTTTGCAGCACTACCTTATTTTTTTCATGGGAAACTTCAGATAACGTTTACAGAACAGAACGCTACAATAAGAGATTTTTATATGTACGTTGCATGATTCTCCTTATGTACCTGAGTAACTTTATACAAATTAAAAATTTATAAATTTATATTTACAAGTAAGAGTCTTAAAGAATTTTTCTTCTGTTTTGAAAGTAACATGAAAAGTAAAGTAACATGAAGACAAATTCCAACAGAAAATTGTCAGACGAATTCGCGTTTACTGCTAGTAAGTTATAAACCTGTTTAAAACAATTTATTTCCTGTTCACGACAGACACCTCTACAAATAAGAGTTAGTGGGTTT
Organism: Phasia obesa; assembly: GCA_949628195.1. Lineage (NCBI taxonomy): Eukaryota > Metazoa > Arthropoda > Insecta > Diptera > Tachinidae > Phasia > Phasia obesa. The sequence continues at coordinate 103,631,736 of OX451215.1, read as the reverse complement.
CACAAAAATATGTCACGTGGTAATTTTCGTAAATCTGTAATCAATCTGCACCCAAATTGAATGCCATTTCACCATAAATATATGCGAGCAGGGAGAATCCCTCCTCTTGTGCAAATACCGAGACAAAAATTTTCAAAACGCTGATACACACATTTTTTATCTGCTAGAATGCGTGGTAGAAATCGTTGTAAAGTATAATACAAATCGTTTGTGCTAAATATTAATTAAATTACATCGTATCTATTTATATAAGAAAAACATTAAAACAGTCCTTAAACGGAAGCTGCCAATTTTAACTGACGAGATTTCTTGTCTCATCACTTAGATGACGAAAATAGGCAGCAGAGATTGCTCCATGTATTTCTATTATAAATTGCTTTGAAACGCGACAAAATTAGTACAGCGCACAGTGTGGTAAATCACAAATCAAACTGGAAAAAATAAAAAAAATGTGTGGCAACATTTCTTCTGACGGTTTAGTGAGCTTCTCAATACAATAGGCAACTGTAACTCACGTTTTGATTTTTTTGTTTTAAGCTCTGATTAGGAGAAAGTAAGCTTTAAAGTCAGTTGTTTTCAACAAAAGCATTCGTTTTAAAAAAGAAACGTATTTTTTGTATGAATTTGGTTTTTAAAATATAGCTGAATAATAATAAAATCGTTTTATTTTTTATGCAGCTATATTTCAAGGAAATATATTGCAATTTTCATTTAATTATTTCCATTGTAAGCATTTAAAAACAATATTTTTGTGAAAAGTTCAGAAAGTGCAAAAAATAATATATTTCCTTTTTCAAGTAGAGTTAAAGCTGTTTATTTCGAATAGTTCCAGTGTGAAACTATGTTTGGGTTAATCTTTCAAGTGTTCACTTTAAGGTTAATGAAAAGCATCTTGCGCGTATTTGCGACCGCTATACATTTTTTTTTCATTTTTCTAGTATGACCTCCACTCTTTCACGAAAGGAAATTTTTTAAAAATGGGTAAAAACTCTCAAAATATATTGAAAATACATCTTATTGACATAATAATGGTTAGATATGCTCTTTAAGATGTACCAGAAGACGTAAAAACAAATCTTAAGGCACTGAGTTAATTTCTCAAGAAGTTAATTTAGTACAGCAAGAAATAAGAGATTTGTCTCCAACTCCTATCACAAATGGCGAACAAAATTTTCTTGCTGAATTAAATTTGTACTGCACTTCTTCATCTCAAACGTGTTTCATATGTGAAGTGAAACCGAGTGAACTAAATAAACATTCTGTGATTTTAAACAAAATTGTGGATGAACGATGTTTAACCTTTGAAATGTCTCCGTTACATTAATGGATCCGTTTTGTGGAGTGCGTATTGCACATAGCCTGGCAAGCTCGAGGACAGGAAAATAAACCAAAAGTGGCTGAAGAAAAAAAAATATTCAAAACAGATTTCGAAATGAGATGGCGTTGCTTGCAGACATGCCAACACAACAATACGAATGACGATAATACTGCTAGACGGTTCTTTAGAGCAGCAGAAAAGATTTAAGATATCACTGGTGTCAATAAAGAATTAATCGAACGGTTTCATATTATTTTGGAAACTTTAGGCAGTGATTACTCTATTCACGAAGATGCTTTAAAAAGTTTTATTTCGGTCACTCAACATTTCTATTTAAAAAATACCCATGGAACATTATGCCAGTTAGCTTCCATAAAATCCTTCTGCATGAAAACGACAAAATAAGGTCTTACATTCTTCCTATAGGACAGCTGTCAGATGAAGCACAAGAAGCGCAAAAATAAGGACACGAGGAAATTTAGGTAGCTGTTTACGAGAAAAACATCGAGAGCAGACACAAATACAGATCTTTTCGTTTCTTCAGATCCTTTTATCGCTAGTTTGCGTCACATTCCCTTATGAGGAAGAATCTTTTAACGATGCATATGAAAGTGAATAAATTAAAATAAATTTGGGTAAAATTATTAAAACAAAAATCTGCTTTTAAATGTTTTTTTATAACAATTTATATATTTGAACTCAATTTTATTTAATTCATAAGTAGATGTAAATCCAACTCGTTTTATTAATTTTTTCCAGTTAGATTTGTGATCTACCACATTGTGCAGAGGGGCGAAAGTTCTATTTTGTAGAAAATGTTGAGTAAAAATATTGTTACTATATTTTGTATCATATTAGTATCCACTTATTTGAGTTTTGAATTTATTTTCAATTGATTCTTTTTTTCCTACTACATGTTTAATTCCTATAACTTTAACAACCGTTTAGATGGTTTACATACATCAGTTGTTAAGCTTAAACTTTCTGTTTGTGGTTAATTTATCAACCTACAACCCTTTTCGGAGACTATTTTAAAAAAGGATTTTCGAGTAACAGTTTCTTCTTTTTTAGTAAGTAGCTCTACTTTTGTAGTAAATGGCACTCAACACGCAGAGACCTGTCACAGCGTATCTAACAATTATCCAAATAAAATGTCATCTTAAATTTTTGGGTCCTCTTTATAGAAATTGTAAGAGTTTCAACTGGTCCAAATTAATAAGGATTTATTGACATAATTTGTCTTCCTTCAAGAATTCAATTAGAAGTTTGACAGAGATTTAAACACCACTGGAAACGTACATTCACGTGCTTATTCCTAACATTCTGCTACAAATTTTGTTGGGTATCCATGCTTATCTCTTTACCCTTTATTGTGCATGTTTTTTTTTTTAATTTTAGTTAATAAATCCTTAAAATAGTATTCACTGATTTCTGTGTGTTTTGAAATTCTCATTTTGGCAAATGTGCGCCTTCTCACTTTCTAAGCATTGAAATTGTGCCAAGAAATTGAGAACGCAAACAACATCACTAACAAATATAACTAAACTTGCAACGGAAAATTATAAGTTGTTTGAAATTTGTATAGTAACACCCCCTCTATTCAGTCCAAAAACCACGCAACGTCATTTACAATTTTTTTTTTTATTTGTGCAGTTGTGCATTTTTCTTTTTGTGCTTCAGCTGATAAGGATTGACGGTGTTACAAACTTCTGATTTTGTCATTTTTGAAATTGGCAAAATTTTGTAAAAAAATGTATTTAAAACGCAATGATTATGCATTCAAAAAGGGTATAAGTATATGTTTATAAGAAAGTAAAGGGTGGTTAAATTTTAAGGGCCGATATTGATTATCACACAAATTATTTGGGAAATTATTGTCATTTCTTTTTATTTTGATAATATTGGTATGGTTCAATTATGTATAGAACAAAATATCGGCCAAATGGCCGACGTGACTTCGGCGGTACACCATCCGATGCTCCAAATTTTCGATGACGCTGAGGCATAATTGATATTCTATGCCGTTAATGTGCCGAATTATCTCTTCCCTTAGCCCTTGAATTGTTTCTGGCCTATAGACATACACTTTTTCTTTTAAATAACCCCAAAGAAAGAAGTCACGTGATTTTGGCGGCCAATTGACACCGCCACCACGTGAGAGAATACGGCCATTGAATTTGTCGCTCAACGCTCGATTGTGTATCTTTCCATGGTTCAAATTGAGTTAGTCTGAAATTAAGAAATGTTAGAAAAAAAATTTGACATTTAGGTGTGGTTCACATTTAACATCCGCCCTTAAAATTTAACCACCCGATATAAGCAATTATATGGTTTTTTCCTTATTGGTGGGAACGATTTTTAAAATTTAATAAAAAATATCAGCATTTATCATATTACAAAGCTTTACAAAAAGCTTCAACTTTGTAGAACAGATTAGGACGCGGGGTTATATTTTAATCCACCTGAAAACGTTGAAGTTAACACCGTTAAAACAATTAATGGAAATTTGTAATATACCCACAACCACAAAAGATTACTTTAGTGGTGCGCGTCTTATGCCGCTGATTGAACTTAACTTCTTCAAAAATAAATCTATCGAGAACGTTACCGTCTGCAATTGTTGATGCCTTTCATCAAGAAACGCCAAACAAAACGTTCAGCAACAATTCTTCTAGTTGCTCTCATTCCAGGGTCCGGTAAACCATGCAGTAAATCAAACGCAGATTTTCTCAAGATTTTAGATCGAATCAACGAAACTATCTTGGAGATGCTTTATTAAGGGTTTGAGAAAATGCTCAAAAACGTGTCGTAAGCTATACTTATATTGAGCTGGACTTACTTTTTTTCAAATAAAGACCACGACACAAAAATTCTCCAGTTAGTTGCGAATGTTGATTCAGGTACGCTCGATTTAGTTAGCGATATTTTGAATAACGAACCAGTGGGAAGACGGTATGAAAGCCTTAAATCTAAACTAGTTTATTAGCCCACTCAGGCTACCACGAAATTAAGTCATTTCGTGATTTCGGCCGAAATCAACTTGAAATTATGTAATTTTTCATTTCATTTCATTTTTCATGAAATTACGATAGACAACGCTGGCTTTGTAGAAAAATCTACTTTTTTGCAACCATGGCCATATTTACAACCTTGAAAGTGCCCTTTTTAAAAAAATTTAAAAGCCAAATGAAATAACGGAAATACACCCAATTCTGTTTTTAGACGGTCTTTTTTTACACGGTTTTGATTTAACACGGTTTGAAAATAATAAAAAAATTTTTAGACAAAACACAAAAGTTTTGTTAGTTTTTTGCAAAATAAACTATAATATTTAAAGTAAAAAGGGGAAAACACCTGAAAAATAAAAGAACATAATCTTAGAGTGAAATAAATTTTTATTTTAAAATTATATTTATTAAAATGTGTCGCATATAAAATGTAAACAAATTTTGACATAAGAGGGTAAAAACCAAATATAAAAGAAGGTCTTCATCTGGGCTATTAGTTTTACCTACTCGCCTTGGTAAGAACTATAAAAAAATAAAATTCAATTAGGCAATCGTTGATTTCTGAAACGAAACTATCTATTAAGTCTTCATCATACACAAAAGATGCAAATAAGCGGTGCAAACACACATTACCTACCTATATGATTTTTTACACAGATTTTTCTAGAACCAATCTACTGTGTAAAAACAGAATTAGGTGTATATACATAATTGTACATTAATTTTTTTGTTGTGTTCTTTTCAATGTTTGTGTATATTTTATATTAATGCGAAATTGTTTTGCAAAAGCATTTCGCAAAATAATTAAATTATAGAAGTGTAACTAAACGTGATCAGCTGTTTGCGAAATTAACTCAAATGTCAAAATTCCAGTGTGAACACTAGATTTCGTTAGTAATTTCATTTCAAAATTAATTTAATTTATACCAGGGCGAATTGACTATCCAGTGGTGTCGAAAGCGCGGCTAATATTTGTTTATTTACGTTTTTTGCTTGCTCCTTTTTGCAAAAAACAGAAAACGAACAATACAAAATTTCTTCTCTGCTATCAGGCTATGAGCTTACTAACAGGTTGAGAAGCTTATTTCTATAACAAGTGGAGGATTTCAAGATATCTAAACAAGAAGGATCAAAAGGCTGAACTTTGTGGAAATTCCAAGTAAAGGTGGTACTACGGGCTAGTAACCTTTGGGATATGTAAATGGAGTTGCAGTGAAGCCTGAACAAGATAAAACGAAGATAAATGAATGGATTTCCTTGGATACAATAGCTCAGAGAATTTTGGTTGTGTCTATGGGTGAATAACACATTGTCACATTGTGAATTGCAATATACCAGCTAAAATGCGTTATATTCTAGAAAACGTATATAGGCAGAAGTCAGAAACATCAATTCTTTTACTACAGCAACAATTTTTCCAGTATCAGAAAGATCCTGCAGATACAATATCTGTTCACATCTCTAAATTACATTAAAAACTAACAGATAACAAGTTGTTAACAAAAATTTTTATGACCCTGGCGACTGAATATAAACATTTATTTTCTTCATGGAAAGCTACAGATAAGAAAGAGCGAACTTTAAAAAATGTAACTTCAAGATTATGTATGGAGGAGGTTAGATTATGTATTCATTCAATAAAATCTAAACAATAGGCAACAAACTCAAAATAATAGAAGTTCTAAAGATAAATGCTTTTTTTTTGTACAAAAATGTAGTCATAGGAAGCGTGATTGTCTAAATAAAAAGCGAAAACATAGTGGGAAAGCTTTCATTAGTGAACATTTATTTGCATCTACTTCCGAAGAAGATTATTGGTCTGCTGATTCCGCCGCTTCAAAAACTACGTTCAGTTTAAAACTCTAATAAGTTTCGAGTTGGCAATGGGGATGTTATTCCTGCAATTGGTAAAGGATATATATATATATATAATATATATATATATATAATATATATATATATATATATATATATATATATATATATATATATATATATATATATATATATATATATATATATATATATATATATATATATATATATATATATATATATATATATATATATATATATATATATATATAATATATATATATATATATATATATATATATATATATATATATATATATATATATATATATTTATTTTATTAGAGCTCATGACGGTAGGGTATGGAATTTAAAATTCCTGTCAAATGTAATTTTTGTCCCATGCATCAAATTAAATCTTTGATAAAGAAATTGATAAATTGATAAAGAAATTGCAAAAGAAGCCCCCTGGACAAAAAGAGTATAAGATGAAGGCAAAATAAAATGTCAGACATCCGCCACCACCAAAAGGAAAGGTAGAAAGATATCAAAGATTGCTTAGCAAAAAATTTCAAAGTAGATGCCAAAAAACCAATATACTAAAAAAAATTTTTTTTTGTTTTTATAAAAAACAACAAGATAGCCTACTAAAATCAAGAACTAGTAAAAATCCAAAATTTTCTTCTTGATTTTTTCAAAAAATAATTAAAATATTGTTTATTTAATATTTTCTTCGACCTTAAGAATGCAAATTTTATTTACTGCTTATTTTGGGCTCTATCTAGGTCATTACATTTATTTAAATAAAACTCTCTTTTGTTTTATTAAATAACAATTGTAAAACTTTTATTTTCAATATTTTTTATTTTCAATATAAAATAAAATGTAATGACCAATAGCCCAAAATAAGGAGTAAATATTGAAAAAAATAATTAAAACAATAAAACATTCTTCTTGAAAAAAGCCATAGAAATATCTTATAAATTTTGTTATATGTATATTATTAGGTATTTAGACACTTTTTTCTATGTGTAAGTAGACCAGTAGAGTGTATTTAGAAAGCGACTTCAGCATCACACGAAGTTAAATTCCCATACAGAGAAGTAGTTGGATCCTTAATGTACCTAGATATACCCACAAGACCCGATATTTCATATCATACGCATGTCGTATTTTGGATTCCTTTAATGAAGAACATGTTAGAATAAATCGAATTCTAAATTGTTTAAGAGGAACTATAGATGAAGGAATTATTTTTACTAAAACAGATACCCTTATTGTTGATTGTAATTCTGATTCCGATTATGCTGGGGATACTGAAACTAGACATTACGTTTTAATGTTATCAGTTGTTACGATTTCAAGGATATCCAGGAAGACGTAGACAAAAGCCATATCGACTACAGAAGCAGAGTATAATGTCACATGTGAAAGCGTTGAGGAATGTATTTAGGTACAGCGATTGTTAAATGATTTATTAGGTAATATCACACAACTTCCTATTTTGCATTCAGATAATCAAGGTGCCATTAAAAGATTTTATTAAAGGAAAACTAACATTCTTTCATTGGTGCAAAAATTTGTGTCTGCATGTATTTTAATTTTAAATACAAAAGAAAGTTCCATAAACAATTGTAAAGAGCACAATAAATGCATGCAAATTTTCAAGAATTGCGACATAAATTCAAAAAGTGTTGTTGAAAATAAAACTATAATTACTTTTGTTATTATTCAAAGCAATGGTGAATGTAAAAACGAAAGTAGCTACTTGCCCAATTACACAATACATCTAATTAAGTCATTTGAATAATTTTCTTTCTATTATTATTTTTATAATGCAGCTCTTATGCCATTGTTTTTCATTTTCAAACACGTGCTATGGAACAATGTCACACAAGAGGATAAGTTTTGTTCCAAGGTATTTTATATGGAGTTTTTTTTTTTGTCAAATGTTTTAGAAACAATCTTTTACATAACTTAATGGAAGTTTGCTCCACGTATTATTTAAAGCACTTAATGAGTATAGAACAAATCTCATGAGAAGCTCATTAAAATACGTTATTGAATTTATGTCTGTTTATTGCACACGAGCAACGATGAGTAGATAACAATCATGTAAATGCATTAAGCTTGCTGAGTTTACATAAGCAAGTTTACATCAGTATGGATAAACACAACGAAAAAAAGCTTGAGCAAGTTCAAGCAGTAGTATTATTTTAGTAAGGCGAACGAACGTGCAAAAAAACACAAAATATTTTTTTCTTTTCCTTCTAAATATCATTAAATAAATAAATAAAAAAATAAATAAGTCAAGCGCAAATCAGACTCAGACACTTAGGCTTTGGTACTATGTTCAGTACAAGTTCTTAATTTTTATCTACGTCTTAACCTGTGTGGATATCGTATCCATCTATAACTTTAAGAAGAAAAATCGAAATTCCAAAGTCACCCTTTAATTGTAAGGTTTATTTTTATACTTTATTGTAAAGCGAACATAGTTTTAATTACTGTGTGTAAATTTTAAGTGTCTGCCTCCTACAGTTCAAGAAATAAAGACATATCGCGAATAAACGTCACTTTCGGAACACATCTTTCACCTATTCCATTATCTGAGTTTGGTTGATTAAATAGATGATGTTTCCAACTAAAAACAGCCCGAACTAGATAGACGCGAAGAATGGTACCGATCCCGAAAATATATTAAATTCTGCTAGTGTCTAAAACAAAAATTTTCATTTTTTTTTTAATTAATCATCTAATTTGTACTTAATATTTTTTCACCTTAGAGAGAATAACAAGAATTTAAGCTTGACTTCGAAAATTTATTTGTCTGTTAATAAATAGTTCGACTAATAAAATTTAAATTATCCAAATCCAAATCCGATGACTTCAAACAAACAAATGCTCAATGCTCGTTTTTAATAAAACAACAAACATTATTTGTTTGTATTTAGTCATTTTTTTCTGTGTGTAATGTATAACTAGCCAATTGAAAAAAAAAATTGTATTTGATTTTTATTTTTACTTTATGGAATTACATTGTTATTAAAATATTTTAATCACAGATCTTTATAATAATTTTGAGTGGATTACTTTCAAAGCAAAATCGAACAAAATATTGTCAGGAAGCACACAATGTGTGTGGGCATATCTAGTTATTAATATATTGTTGTTAAGTGTGTTAAGTGATATATTGTTTCAACGACAAGGGTATAACAACAATTTTGAAACGCAAAACTATAAGATTTTCCAATACAAGGGAGATTTTACGTATATTATTTATGTTTGTTTTCGGAACTTTATTTTAGATGCCTCTTAAAGTTGGTTGTTTTGCAAGATTTTTATTATTTGTAGCATTATGTTTTTTCATAGAAATGGTATTAAAACCGTTAAAAAGTTTTAACAATTTAATAACTTTATTTATGTTACATTTAATGGAAGATCAAATAACGTATATGTCAGTCAGACTCGAATGTGTCCTATTTGTTAATAATGTCAAAAATATCTAAATTATTCTCTGTTAAATATCATATGAAATAATAAATATACATAGCTATGACGGTGTGTTATCATATTGAAAAATCGTTTGTATTTTTAATTTAAAACCAAAGCATTGTGGTAACATAATATGGTATGAGTGATAAGTGGAATTAATTATCAATCATACGTTATCAATTTCGTACATTTCATTTACGCATTTACAATAAACCTTAAGAAACCGACTTCAAACTAGACTGACAAGCAGAGGAGTATTTATCTAGAATAAAAATTTTGAAGTGAGATATCAGTAAGCATAAATTTTTAGAAAGAAAATCTTGTGACTCTTATAATTTTGTAGTTTTAAAATATTTTCCTGACTTCTAACCTAACCTAACCTAACTTAACTAACCAAACCAATTAAAATATAAAGCCATTTATTTATACCTCAAAAGCACGTTTTTTGTTGGGACAGTCTTTAACTTTTAATTTTTGGACGGCCAGTGGAGATAGTAAAACGTTCTTTGTGTATATTACAACAGTCTGTTAGGCTTTAACAGATTATCCATATACATTAAAATCATCTCTTATATAGCGTACTCTTTTATTTATTGTAGCCGAGCATACTCTGTTTAAATTTCAAGCTTAGGTTTATAAGATAAAATCAGTACTTTAGTGGGATACCCTTTAACATCTTACTTAATTATTTTTAGCAGGACACATGGGAGGTAGGTAGTGTAGTGTCCTTGCACCGATTATTCAAAAAATTCATATATTTTTAACTATGGCATTTTAAGCCAGTTTACCAAATTTCAGTATCTCACAAATCCAACGATGCACTGTGCGACTGTAGGAAACCTTCTTCACAATTTTATTATTTAATATCGCTTAGCTATAATGTATTTAGGATTGTCGAAGATAAAATTTGCGAAGCAGTCAGGGTGTCGCCAGTTCTTAATAAATAAATATGAACACAGAATTTCAAATACAAATTATTTGTGCGCATTAGTAGTTTTGACAAGTTCAACAATAAGATTATTATAGAAGAATTAAATATGTAGTAACTATATTTGAATGATTTTGGTAAAAGTTATTTTTAGAACAATTAAAATAAAACTTAGAATGAATTAATTAGTTATTTAGGCTTAAGTTCTTTATTATAAAGAAAGCAGATATTTCTTCTTTATTTTATTCTCTTTATATACATATTTTCTTTATCAACACTATTGTGTTAATAATCAAAAATATACAATTAGAAAAGATATCTCATTGTTGTTGATTGCTAACTAAAGGTTGCTAATAGCAAGAAATATACATATATACTGTTGCTTCGCTTTCACCTGATAAATGGATTCGCCTTGTTCCTCTTCCAAAAAACAAACTTTGACAACTCCACTGTTTTTTTTTTTTCTTATGAAGACAAAAAATATTTTGTTGTTTCTGACAACTGAACCTAGCGTTGAAATAAACTTCATTGTAGAATTAAAGTAAGAAAATATAAATTCACGATTGGTTATTATTGCCTTTACTCTCGGTTTGTTTAGGCAGTTTTTAACATTTAATCTTACCTAAAATTTGAGGAAACGCGAAGCCTTTGAGCCAAATTAAGCATTTAGCGAAATGGCCATAGAATGTAGCGTAACCCGTAATAATCAAATACATAAAAAACTTTTTAATTTTAAATTAAATAAATACTATTAAAAGTTATTATAAGACATATTAAGAAAGAAAGAAATAAGGCACACAGATTTTTCGAAAGAAAAAAGTGATAATATAAAAATTTTGAGTTAATATTTTTTTTTAATAGCAGTACCACTCAGGCAGTTAATGCCTATATTAACTGTGTTACTTCCTTTGGAAAGGGATAGTATTACATAAGACAGATGGTTAGTGTGATAGTAATGCTTCGATTCTGGCAACACTGCAATTGCACGTTATGATTATTTTTAGAACAGTATTGCAGCGCCCCTGGTGTTACTTAGGTGAATTAGTTTGAGCCAATTTATAATTATTTTACTTCGCCGGCGATTTAGTAATACCGGCGAAGGAGGGAGCTGTGATATGCATTATTATAAAGAAAAATTAATACATATCAGAAAAATTGATGTTGTCATGGCTGAATATTAAACTCGTGACCATTGCTTAGTAGTCAACGTGCTAACCACTTAAGCTACAGCACCCTGCGCACATTTGCGATAAACAAATCAAATATCTATTTAAAACATAAGATCTTTTTTTTAATTATCTTGAGTCATTATGATATCACGTTTTGAAGCAATACTGCAAATATAGAGGAAATCCATTATGATATTAGGCTCTTCTACCCAAGATATCGCAATCTGTTGCCTCTGCAGTTATCTGCGAAAGACAGTCAGCTGTCACACATATTATTATTCAGCATATTCCATCAGGCACATAAGCTACCTACATATATTCGCCATGCTTGTCTATCCCTTGCAATAGCGAATCTCGTTGAATGATTTATCGTTTTCTTGAAATTTTGTGCGTCTCTATGTAGTTTTCAGTCCTCCTCGTTTCCAAGAGGGGTTCTACTAGGTGGTGCGAGGCATATTCCGTTTTGTGACTTTCTAAGCGTGTGTCGAAGCCATTTGTATTTTCTTCTTTTTAATTGCGAGTTGATATTGTCCTCGCTAGAGGGAGTTGTTCATCGGTTATAACTCTGGGCCACCAGATTTTTAAAATATTTCGTACGCATCGGTTTGTAAATGTTTGTATTTTTTGTGTTATGGCTTTTTAACTGACCATGTTTCGAAACTGCAAAAAAAACACTTTCCACGTTTGTTTGTTCCTTATATTATGGAAGTTTGTAAAACGTTGACTTGGCTTTTTGTATATGCGAATCTACGACTTCTAAGGCTCCAGCGTCTGGAGTTAATATGCAAAAATTTACAATGATTTGTACCGGCGTGTTATTTGAACTAAAAATTGGAAAATGTCTGCATTTAAAAATCATGCACTTTGTCTTATTTGCGTTGATTCATAGGCTATATTTTGCAGCCGTTGAAGTTAACAAATCTATTTTCCTTCGCACGTCCTTCTTCCTCGCAGCCAGCAGTACTAGGTCATCCACATAGTCTTGGTGCGAGAGTTGACAGTTTATTCCCCACTGTAGTCCTCTACTTTCACTAGACACAAATGACATTATATCGTCAAGAACTGTTACAAAAAGTATGGGGGATAGTAGGCAACCTTGCCTGATGCCTCTTATTGTTTAAAATTATTCGCTAATTTTTCCTTTATAAGAGCGACTACTTTCTCTTATATTCCTTTGCCAGCAAGAGCATCGAAGAAATCTTGAAATCGATGAAAGTAAGTTAAAGAGTTGAGTTTAATTCATTACATTGCTCTGTTATTAATCGAAAACTGTTAATTTGATCAACGTAGGATTGGAACGATTGGGACGGAATCCTGCTTGTTCCTTTTATAATTGTTCACCCGATTTAATCAATTGTTATTAATTTTCTATTTAAACAAACTTATAAAAGAAATAGAATATGAGAAATTTTGTATTATATTTCATAGCAGATTGATCTTTTTGAAATTGTTTTACACTCTTAAATACTATGGGCCATATTCGTAAAAAATATTTTTGGTTTATTAAAGGTTTATTGAACAAAATTTGTATGGAAATTTGTTTCATAAACTTTTTATAAAACCAAAAAATTGTTTATGAATTTGGGCCTTTTTTTATATTATACTACCAAGCAAACATTTTGTCTTTATTTTTATTCTCTTTATATATTTGCTTTACTTGAAAATGGTTATATCTGTCTTGCTGTTACCCAACCTTTGGTTAGCAATTAACTACAATATCTCATATCCTATTTCTTTGACAAGTTTGTTTAAATAGAAAACTAATAACAATTAAAACTGCCTTGTAGATAGATATGAAGAGTGCTGATGATGGCCGTAGCTTTATTAGAAAATGCATTCCACTCTGCTGGTGTCTAATTTTTCTTTATCTCTTTATAGTTAAAAACCTAAGCCTAAATAATTAATTTAATCATTGAGCTTTAAAAAAATTGTTATTTTATTGCAAACAAGCAAAAGCACTTAAAGACAAAAAGGTATAATTTGCTTTGTAATTTTTAATTTCAGCAGCTCATTTTGACATCTGAAAATTAAATTAGCACTTTACATTAGGCTGGAACGTTGGTATATGGGCATATATGATATTTCAATGATTTTTCTTTGACTAAAACTTATTTAATGTACTTAGCATGGTTCTTTTATTTATATAATACAGTTTTTGCAGATCCAAAAAAAAAATTAAAATTTGCTAAATTTCAATAAAGTTGGATCTGCGGCATTTACAATGGACTTAACAACAGCAAATGGCAACTTTTTATCACTATTACATATTGAAATTGAAAAAAATATTTTTGCGTTCCACCCTACTGTACATACTTATCAGTAAACATACAACAGGGTTGCATTTCGTATTTTATTCAATTAGTACTAAATGCAATTTAATAATTAAGTTCTCCTACGATAAAATGAGCGCAATTAAGCCCTTAATTGCACAATTAAGTCTAATGTCTGAACAGGGTATTAGCATCCAAATAATAAGCTAAATTTAATTTTAGAAATATTTTTATTATTAACCAAAAATTTTTAAATTCACTGATGGGTTAAAAACTAAAATGTCATTTATAACAATCAATTTTAAATATATTTATATACAGAAAAAAAATACTTATATCCCATGAGGGCAATTAGGATTCTTTCATGTCCATGTACATATGAGTATTTTCATAAGTGTGTATGAAATGCAATAAAAAACATTGATAATAGACGAGCAATTCATCGATTAATGCTTTGTTTATTAAAATTTTTTTAAATTTTTATTATATTTATTACTCTAATGGCGCTTTTCACAATGTATGATTATTTTATTTTTAATTTAAAATTATCTAGCTGTCGATTTGGTTAACACGCACTATATTACCTACAATTGCCGATTTGGGTTCACCATCCCACGGTTACTTAACAAAAGAATATTATAAAAATATGGCAATGTTTTGTTCATTTGTTAACGAAAAATAATGCAATGGAAGATTGAATTTCACAAATTGTTTGTTTTCTTTAAATCAAATCGCAAAAAAACATACACATACATACATATGTATATTTTTTGACTGGATGAGCTGAATGTTGCCTCATAGATTATTTGGGAAGCTGAATTTATTCGTTTATTTTTATGAATGAAAAAATTTTAAATTTTACTTCACATTTATTAATTACAATATTACAATCTTTAAAATATGAAAACAAAAAGGAAATAGGTATCATAATTTAGGGATTTTTTAATTGAAATTGTTTCATCGTTGATCAACATCAGTTGTAAGAACCACTTAAGCTTTTTGCAGCGTTATTGTGCATAATTGCTGTTTTAATTTTTCCGTTTGTTTTTCAAAAGTTTGTCAACCTGGGCACTTTTTTCATCCAAATTTTCTCGTACATTTTCTGTCATATTGTCGAGGGAGCTTTTGGTACCCATCATCAGTGCAGCGGGTTCGGTTACATCATTTACTTCGGAATTGATGCGGTCAGTTACCCACACAAAACCCTGAGGAACTTTTTTCGCATTCGTGCTAATGGAAAGTAAGAATATCTTCCATATAATGGATCAGCGGTACATGGTAGCGTAGTGTTTACAATTGATTATTCGCTATTGGTCTATTTTAAGCACCACCATTTTGATATCACCAGGCCATGTGGATGTGTCTTATATGCCATCAACCAGAGAATAGGAGCCTTACACGCAACTGTCTATGTCGCAGTTACGTGTCTTCTTATGTATGTCCATATTTTTATATAAGGCAAGATATGGTGAAGCCCATGCATACCCATTGTTAAAACAAATATGTTAAGAATTTTTTCTAATAATTTTATAAATTACAAATATTTTTTTGTCGAAATTAAATTAACCCTCTAGTGCCCAAATTTTTTTCCGAGTAAAAAAAATGTTTTCGGGGTTTGAATTTTTCCAAATGTAAACGATATTTAGAAAATTTTTTTTTTTGGTCAGATCAGCTTTTAACGCGCTTTTAACTTAGACCGCCTCTAGGCGGCTTTGGGATATGAAGACAAAAAATGTCAATGCAATTTTTTTTAAGGAATAAAATGTTTTATTAAAAAAGAAAATAACAGCTTATAACAGAAAATCAAATTAAAGCATAACAAAAATTAATAAGAAATTCAGTCTTAGTTTAATTTCAACACAAAAAGGAATTAAAAAAATAAATATTTATGAGGAAAAACGTTTATACAAGTTATTTGTGGTGAAAATCGTAGAAGCAATCCTTTTGATTATATAAGCAGAGGTCTAAATTACACTTCCGACATCCAATTTGAGTTTCGGAATTGCAACCAGCCAATTTACAAGTTTTTATGCCATCGCATGATAAGCCCTGTGAAAAATGTCCGAAACCATCGTAACGAATGTCTGCAGGCGGCAGGAAGGATTCTTTTACTGTACACTTTTTTTAGGATCCTGGCGTGGGCGCCCTGGAGTTTTTGGCAGCGAATTATTCTGCTTGCGAACTACGACTGCAATCTAGGCTCGGAAGCCTGGCAGCTGATATCGCCTATCATTAGCATCAGGCTTGTTGATTTTATTGAACAAAATATAGGCGTTTACCATGGCTACGTCAAGCAAATATATGAACAGTCGATTTGTAAACTTGTTGATCTTCACTGGAATTTTACATCGACCAATAAGACCATCCATCAGATCGACCCCACCCATATATCTATTGTATTCATGGATTATATTGGGGCAATCGATGTCAACAAACTTTTTTTCTGAGCGAACAAAACGTGATACCTGTGTTTTTGGATTTGTTTTATTCTGAAAAGGCTTCGTGCCTGCGTAAGTCGATGCGAGTCGCACAGCCTTATTGTCTTTCTAAAGCGATAAAGAAATTTCGACTCCAGAAGCTGATGCACAAAACTCAGTAGAATATACACGAGGTTGTTTCTTGAGATCATTGTCAGTTGGCAGTTTACAATTCGGAATGCGATTTGAACGAATAGACCCCAAAGAATAAAATCCGCGTGATTTTGGATATACAAGGAGTGGAAGTGTTGTATAGTAATTGTCAAAATATATTATGTGGTTTTTATAATCTGGAACATTGCGTGACAATCGAACAACCACGTTTGCTAACGCTTCAAGGTCTGGTGAGCAATTTTGCACAACATTGTCTCCTGCGCCGCAATATCTTTCGAAATTATAGCAAAAGCCGTAGGAGTCACATAAAACAAAAAGCTTTGGTTTAACCGGCATATATTGTCGAAGAGAAGTCCTCATCTTCGTTGCGCATATTTGTTCATCCACACATAAACGTTGAGTCATTGGCACGGATTGAAACTTTTCAATTGGTCTTATTTTATATAAAGGATCGTGGTCTGCAGTATCCTTGGCGGGTTGTTTATTATTGTCGTTAAAATGTAAATTACTGCGAATTTTATCAAATTTATTTCTTGGCATAGTATTTTGAATTGCTTGGAACGCATATTCGCCCCAATATGCTCGGACACTTGGATAGCGAAAAACTGACATAAAAAATAAAATGCCAATTGACGAATTTCCGTGTTGGTTACAGAAGTTCTGATGTCTTTTTGGGTGGCATATAAATTCGTTTGCTCAACAATGTGATCAATAATAGTGTCGCCTAGAAAGTACTCGAAACACTTGAAAGGCGTATCAAGCTTTTTCAGATCTTCCTCTAGTTCGAGCTCAGAAAATACAATCTCAGAATTATTCTGCACTAAATTCCTTTGGCGCCACAAGATTTTTTTGAATGTGGGAGATTTTGGATTTATATCAGAAATAGACCCAATATACTCCCCATTTTCACTTAAAATGCTATCATCAGGCTGAATAATATTCTCCTCAGTAGGCACACCACGTTTGCGTTTCCGTGACCGAGTAGTATTTGAAAACTTCGAAGTAGAAGGAGATTCTGCCAATGACACTGGACTTCTGCCTGAAGTAACTTCTGCTTGAAATAACGCATTTATAGCAATTGAAGTAGAAGGAGATACTAAATTTGCAAATGACGCTGGACTTCCGCTTGAAGTAAAGTGATTCCAACATTGAATCTGACATATTCCCTGCTTTATTTATGGCCTCGTCGAATCCAGCATCGACTTAGCATTCTATCCAAATCGTCCTCCAGGTCTTCTTCGTCAGTATCGCTTTTGAAATTCATAATATCAAAAATTTTTCCAATCTCTTCATCGGAAAGAGATAACAACTTTTTTGTTTGTCGACGCTCCATATCTATACACGAAATTTTTGCATGCTATGTCTTATTATTTTCCTCTTGAAAAGTTTAACTTTCAAACTTACCTAGTATATTTTTTCCCGAATTTTTCTAAGGCCGCCTCCAGACGGGCTGCACTCTAAGATCAGTAAAATCTTACGAAAGTTTTATTGTTTTTCCTTTTTTCTATTTTTGCTTTTAATACACTACTAGCAACACACCAATATTTTTTTTCTTAAAGTCTGACCACTTTTTTTTTTTAAATTCACACATTTTTGAAAATAATTATTTTGTCCGTATTTCACAACTTTCCAACTTCAAATGAGCGTGACAGCTACAAAAACCATCAGCACATATTGCAAATACAGCAGAAGCAATTTTTGTACTTCACCGAATTAGACAAAATACAAAAAAAGGGAACAGAAATTTGGATGGCGAACAAACAAGAAATGAACTTAGCCCGTCTACAGGCGGTCTTGGGCACTAGATTGTTAAGTTTCAAATTAATATTTTTATTGAACAAATTTGAAAATTAAAATACTAACCGGCACATTTTCTTCTGTTATATTTAGCAGACACTTTTTTGTTAAATCCTGAAATATAATTTAGTTTAACCTGCAGTCAATGTTCATGTTAATTTATAATCATACATTGTGAAAGGGGACGTAAATGAATAAAACATAGTGTATTATATTGAGTATGAACATTCATACAACTGATTTGCTCACGAGACAGGTTAGTGGTAATATGTATACAAATTTCATTCAAATGTATTAAAAATTAATTTTTTGTAAATATTAGCATGTTTTTTTAAAAATTGTATATCTAAAAGTTCTACCTACTATATCAGAAGTCATAAATTTTCGTTTTAAAATTAAATGTATTACTTTATACAAGAAAATAATGAGTTATGTAATTTATTATAAGGAAGTACTTATTAAATAGCTACTAAGTAATGCAGCCAGGTAAATAAAGCTATAAATTCAGGCATTTAAGGAGTTCTTCCGATTGAAGTAAAAATTTTGATGGGACTTTTAAGTCATTTACTTAATAGTCACGAGTTATAACTTTTAGTGCCGCCTTAAACTATGCTCCATATGAATACATAATAATATTTTTAATAATTTTAGTTTTTCGTATTATTAGTTTTTAATAATAAAATTTTGTGTTTGTAACAAATTAAAAAAATTCATTGCATTTCCAACCACAGTATATAACACTTTAACATTTGTATGTAAATATATATCGCACTTTATCAACAAGAGGGCATTAAAGCACTTTATCAACAAGTGGTAAGAGTTTTGGAAGTGAACAAGTATCAAAATAAGTACAAGGCACAAAAGGCTAAATTTTCTATAACTCGTTTATTTAAATAAATTTAATTTTGATTTAAGAAGTTAAAAAGGTGACATTAAGTCTTTAATATAAAGAGTAGAGTGTATATATTGTAATAATAACAGGGTGAGACTAACTAAAACTTCTCTAACTTTTTTCAATAAGTTTAAATTATGAAAAAAATATTGTGTACATTCAAAACAAAAACAAAATTTTTGAATTTGTTTTTGTTTTAAATATAATTGTACGAAAGAACGAACTCTGTCGACATTGTGAAACAAGCCCTAAAATCAATAAAAAATTCATACAAATAATTTATAATAAAAAAATACTGAAGTAAGAAACAATTTTTACATAAATAATTTAGCTAATCACGTTTATTAGTAACTAGCTGCGCCCGCCACGCCGTGGGCTTCCTGACAATATTTTGCTCGATTTTTCTTTGAAAGTATTACACACCAATTGTAAGACTCGTACTTTTATAGGGTTTCAGCTATGTTTTTTCTGAAAAAGGTGTTTAGAATATTTGAATACCAATGTAATTCCACAAAGTAAAAATACAAATATTACTCAATTGACGCCTAATGTTGCGCAATAGTTTTTAAAATACACCACCTTCAAACATAAAAAGATGTGTTAAAAATATAACAGTCAGGGTTGGTAAATTTGGTACATTTCAAACCTGAAAAGTACAATGGTACGCCAGTGGCTTAGTTGGTACAATACAATATAAAAGCTTTCCTAGCTTTACGTTTTAGATAGTTTGGAATGTCAAGTTTAAAACACTGTCTCGTTTGTAATTACACAAATCCTTCAACTTTCAAATAAATAATTTAAATACTTTAGCTAAGGTCGGGATTCCATCTAGCCTAGAAATAAGCCCTATGTCATTTGAGCCTGTTTGTGGCATGCTTCCCGCTGGCGTCTTACGTCCATCCAATTTTTGTAGAGTCCATCTTTTTTGTCACTGAATATTACAGATGCAAGTTCATCTTCCCAAAAGTTATACTTTTCATAAAATATTATATGTGCATTTTAATGGCGTTGTTTTAGACATGGTTTAGGCACTCGATAATAATATTTTAGGTCTAAATATTGTCTTATTATTTGATGAGCACGTTTTTTAGTCACATTTAGACCAAGTTTTAGTTTTATTTGCTTACAACTCATGTGGATATTAGTTGCTAACTGCTGTATGAGCTTGTTTGGTCTAGTCATCTGGATTTTTTAAAAAATTTGTTTTCGTGTTACGGTTTCTCTTTACATAAACAGTAATTTGGCCAACTTTCATGCCGGATTGACTCTTAATTCAGTTTCACGTGGAATTTTCCAAAAATTTGATTTGTTTTTCATCCTTATATACTATACTGATTATATACTATACAACTTGTGGAGGAAGATAAGGTAATTAAAAGAGAATGTGTATGCCAAAAACAACAACTGTACTGTTAGTATAACATAAGGTCCAGAGAAAAGCAATTTTAAACATATAATTATTTGACTGGGAGTATTAAAAAGTTTATCTATATATGGATTTAGATATTTTGAGCACAACCAGGGGTTTTGGGAAATCATATAACGTTTTCAATGATTGAAAATTATATACTAGCCCAATTCACAATATTGTGCATTTGAGATTGCAAATTTTTTGCAATTGTAAAAATTTCCCACGAATTGTGAACAGTTTTTTATTTAATTTTGCAACACTTCTTTCAAAACAAAAAAATTTTTTCTACAATAAATATTTCGTTGCAGGAAAGTACAAATAGCAAATTTTCAATAGATAAAACTGCTAAACATTTGTTAAAAGGAACATACATTTTTTACACACTCTAATTTATAAACTATTCATTCAATTAGTCTATTATAGGGAAGGGAACAGTGTTCCATCGAAAGTTGCAAACACAAAAAGACACGGAATTATTAAACTATAAAAGATATATTATGCCCAAAAATCGACAGTCGTCTAGTATTAAATAACAATTAATAGGAGCAGTCTTACATTGAAAACTACTGTTCTAGAGATACAACAAATCTCGGAATTATCAAACAGCCCAGATAATAGATGAAACTTACAACAACAAAATTTGACTGTAGTCTAGTAGTAGATTACAGTTAACGGCAACAGTATTTTTTTGAAATTTTAAGTGCAAGAAATACTAAAGGCTACGGAATTATTAGTAATAGATATCAAATAAAAGTTTAATATTTCCATTTGGGTCCATTTTTAAATTCTTATCTTATCTTTTACTTTTTTTGGTTTTTCGATTTTCAAATTTTCATATTTTTTGTTGATTTCAACTTTCATATTTTTTATTTAATTTATATTGTCAGCTGTCAGTTTGTAAATGCCTAGCAAATAAAAACTATAAATTAGGATATGTAATTTTACTTATAATGCCTTACTTCTGAACTTTCTGAACCATTATAGACAGACATTTAATATTTATACAGTATGTGTATTGCCTTATCTGCAAGCATCCAAATTAAAAATGTATTTTAGTTTAAATTGCTTGTTCTTTATTATTATAATTTATGTGTTTTTTTTAAAACTGGGTTTCGTTGCTTGATGGCGATTAAAGCTTAGATTTTGTTTAAGTTTCCTGTGCCTTTTTTTGCGTTTATTTATTTATTTTGTTATTAACTTGTGGATTTCAAGTTTGTTTATTTTTGTATTTATTTATTTTTTTAAAAGAGATATTGCCTATATAATTACAAACGGACGAAGCGGAGTTCACATAAAAACCCGCCCGTTCACTAAAAACAGTCAAATAAAGGCTAATTCATACTAGGCAAACTCGATGGCGAATTCGACATCATTTGGTCTTTCTCAAGGCACATTCATAAGGTAACCTCACTACGAAGGGGAAAAAATTTATTATTTTCGCCTTAATTTTCCCCTTATTAGTGAGGCTACCTGATTAATAATAATATGGTCTTTCTCAAGGCACATTCATAAGGTAACCTCACTACGAAGGGGAAATATTAAGGCGAAAATTTTTAATTTTTTTATATGGAGTTTGATAGTTCAACTTCCATTTAAGGGGAAAAATTGTAAGTTTAACTGTCAAAATACATATAAAAAAAAATTATTATTTTCGCCTTAATATTTCCCCTCAGTAGTGAGGCTATCTGATTAATATGCCTTGGTCTTTCTTGAGTGTCGTTATTATATTCGCCTTATACCTAATTTGTTTTGTGTTTTATTTTTATTTTGATATTGCCTTAATTTTTTTTTTCAATAAATAAACGAAACAAAAAGGGAAAAAAAATGTTAAATTTAAATCATTTTATTTATTGAAATAGTGTTTGAAATAGTGTTTATACTGATTAAATTTTCACTTTGGCTACAGGACATTGCACTTTTCTGCTCGTCTCTCCAAATTTTTCCAATTGTTTGGAAAAAGAGAAAAAATTTTGTCTTTTTTGTTTTGTTTTCCATCATGTTTTAACCTCTTTAGGGTCGAATTTTTTAAAGTGAAAAAACTTTGATTTTATTTTTTAGTTTTATTACTAGTAGATTACCTTATATTTATAATAATTCAGTTATCTATACATACATATAACAAAATAGTGGGTGCCCCGGTAGGCTAGTAGGTAGGGTGCTACTCCAACAGCCTGGGGGTTGTGGGTTCGATTCCCAGCAAAGACTCTGGCTGTTTCACTACAACGAGTGAAGGTCTTCGTTACTATGCTCGGTAAATTAAGTTAGAATATAATTTTTAATTGTATTGTAACATTTAATTAATAAATAAATAAATAAAATAGTAACTCATTTCCGTCTTTCTGCCTGTCTGCTTTTATTAGGCGTTCGCATCACGTGAAAATTACTGCATGGATTTTAACAAAATTTTGTGAGGTACGTCCTAATATCACATCCTGTTTTCAATAAAATTTCTCATTTCCAAACAAAAGCAGTATTAAAACCCAATCTCCGCTTTAATGGTACTGAATTTTCTAATTTCTGGAATAACTTTAATCTTGTTTTTTACTTTTTAGATTGTTAAGAAATTCTACAGGGTATACGTGTTTTGTTACGTTTACCTATCTGTATCAGAGAGCAGGCCAATGAGGCTTTAAACTCAAGAAGAGATACCTTTTTTTCTTTATCATAGTTAAAAAGAATGCAAGAATTCGATTTTGATATATTGCAAAATTGGAATGCGATCCTGTTGTAAAACTTTTTGCAAATACTTCTAACATAATTTAATTTAAAAAAAGCTAAATGTACACACATAGTATGTTCCAATGTAATATTTTGTTTATGACACAAAGGTTTCCTGTACACAAACAGAATACCTGTAGTTGTAGTTGATATACTAATGAGTCTACCTTGTTAATATGCCTTAGTCGCGATGTTTTAATTTAATTGAAATAAGGAATAATTAAGAGAACAGACTTGTAAAAAAGTAAATAATATCAAATTTAAATGTCCATATTCATAAAAGAATAATACGTCGAATGCATTTTAGAACATATTTTTATAAAAAAGTTTTAAATATAATTTATTTATTATGGATAACACAGGGCAACAGCAAAAATATGCTCGAGTAACTACTATATACATTTGATGTATCATGGCTACCTTAGTACAAAAATGGTAAAATTTTTAAATTCTATGGATAGATTTTTTTTTAAAATTTTTTTTTTAAAATTGCAATTTTTTTGAGACGTTTCTTCAAATAATTAATGATAACTCAAAAACTACTAGTCCGATATTATTAAAATAAATTCAGAAAAATTAAGATTTGCATAGCCTTTAATTCGTCTATATATCGCGTTTCAATCGGATCAATAGTATCGGAGTTATAATAAAAAACTTAAGAAAAAAATATATTTTTTACGTAAAAATGGCAAAAATTTTCGTTTTAAAAAAATCATAAAAAATCGAAAACGGCAAAAAACTTCCAGATTCATTTTTTTATCGCATAGCGACATATAATAGCAACAAAATGAGATATCGACCATAAAAATCGATTGATTTTTTTTCGAATTTATTCACAATTTAGTGAATTCGCTCATTTTCACAAAATTTTAGTTTTTTGCTTGATATACGCATTATAGCGGGTTTTCAAATGTGTGAAAAACATAAATTTTCCAATTTCAAGGGGTGCATGTCGGATTAATGTTAGATTTGATGAGAAACTTCCACCCACAAAATTTTAGTCGAATTCGACAACGTTAACACGTAGCGCATAGGCCCCAAATCTGAAAAAAAGCGTTTAAATCGAAAATAATTGACAAATTTTCAGTTTTTGCAAAATTAACGCTATTTATTTCCCCTTTTGCAAAAAAGTGGATCCTGGTCCTTAGGGCAAACACAATGAGATTTACAATAAGCTACATGTCTTTTAAATCGGTTAAACAGTTTTCAAGTTACTTGCCGAAGGCAATTGACAAAAAAATGTAACTAAGTCAAATCGAAATGAAGCTGAGAAGCATTTCCATTTTTTTTTTTCGTTAATATATTGGCCGCACACATAACAAATTTTTTTGTTTTTACATAAAAATGTTCTAGTTTTCTTGCTCATGGCTGATTGAAAATTATGCTTCTGTTACCGCAAACACTTGTTGAATGAATAGAAATGGCTCAAGGAGCTCTTATAAATAATGATACTAAAATTTCGAACAACCCTTAATGTGGTCCTATTTTTTACCTATTCCCAAGAATCGTAAAAAACATTAAGGAATGCTATGCAAAAAATCAATCTTTACAGGTAGCCAGCGGAAAAACCCAATTCGGCGTGCACGCAAATTTATGAACTTTTATTACTTTGCCGCCGCAATTGTCAAAATGAAGCAAGGGCGACAGGTAGCCAACAGAAAAGGAGCATTTCATCGTTTATCAGATTT
>OX451215.1:103562091-103606437 GCA_949628195.1 Phasia obesa | reverse complement strand
GTTTCTATAACAAGCATTCCTACAGTTTAGAAGAGAAACAAAAATTACAAATCAAATCAGTAGCAAGTGAGTGATCGGAGTATTAAAACGTAAGAAAAATATTAAAAGAAGAAAATTTGGTGGCCAAATTAACATTAAAAGAAATAAAAACACTTCTGGTGAAAAATAATACAATATTTAAAAAACAAACGGTGTAAAAGTTTACATATTAAAAACAAATTAAAATATAATTTCAACGGGAAAACTATTTGTGGTTAGTGACAACTACAATTAATATACATATGTACATATATACGTATACATATGTACATATATACGTATTTATTCTGGTGGAATAGGTTTTTTAATAGAAAGGGGTACGTAAAAGGCATAAATAAGCGATAGCTTTTTGAATAAAATTCAATAATTAATTAATAAATCAATAATACACCGGGTGTTTGAAATTTGCTAATTGAATTAATTAGTATATATGTATCTCGTACAATTTGTTGAACTTATTTAAACTATTATGGCAACGAGAAGAAAATGCAAATTTGATTTGAAACAACTAATTTCATTTTGTAACAGTTTAGCAGGAATTTCTGCGGAGAAAAATACAACTTCTTTCCTAAAGGTCAACCTGGAAGAATTAGAAAGAAGGTGGCGTAAGGTAATTGAATCCTTTGAAGAGTATATAACAGCAGAGGATAAAGACGACGATAAAGAGATTCATATAAGATATGAAGAAGCCGGTAATTCCTATCGGACACTAAAAGCAAACATATTAGACATTATTTCAGAATCGTCTCAGTCAAATGCTGTGGTAAATCGGCGATCCACTTTGAGACTACCCCCTGTAGAAAATTAAACTTTTGAAGGAGGTTATTCAAAATGGCCGATATTTAGGGATATGTTTCACGCCGTTGTTGGGAAAGATTCTTCAGTAGACCCCGCGGAAAAATTATATTATTTACGTAGCAAACTTGGTGGGGAGGCTTTGAAAATAATTAAAGATTTTGATTTAGTAGGCGATAACTTTCAGTTAGCCTGGGATGCATTAAAAAATAGGTTCGAAAACAAAAGATTGCTGGTGAGTGATCAAATAAAAAAAATATATGGAATTCCGGCAAGTCAAGCAGAAACATTGAAGTCTATTAGAACCATACAAAATAGCGTTAATGACTGTATGTCTATATTAAAAACTTTTGATATTAATATATCCGATGACAATCCGAAACATTGCGAGCATGGGAGAATACCATAAAAAATCATAGAGAATTACCGACATGGAGTCAATTAAATGATTTTCTTTCTGCCAGAGTTGAAATTTTAGAAACGATGTCAGATTTAAAGCGTCCAATGGTAAAAGACAACTTTATGTCCAAATCTCAAACTTTCCATTCGCTAACTGAATCTGATAAGAGAAATAATTTCTGTAAGAAATGAAAGCAAACTCATCCTTTGAACTGGTGGAAGTATTTTAAGTCCCTCTCTCTAAGTGAACGAATAAAATATGTTTTAGGGTACATTTTAAATCTAAATGCAGCAGCGTGAACACATGTAACATATGTAATAAAAAACACCATACAATGTTGCATCTTGGGGGAACTTCAACTACTACACACCGCAATCCTTCTAAGACACAGTCTTTGGTCAAAAGTTATGAAAATGACAATCCGTCGTCATCAGGCAATCAAGCTTTTAACACTCAAGTTAATAATCAAGCTGCTTTCACGCTAAATCAGCAGGGAGATATTCAAGCTCTTTTCATCCAACATAAGTCTACTACCGTTTTACCCACAGCATTAATTCACATACAACAATCGACGGAAATATTAACAGTCAGAGCTCTCCTTGATGCAGGATCAGAGAGAAGTTTCATATCATCGCGTATCGAACAGAGTCTCGCTTTACCGTTAGAATCACGCCGGTTTCAAATAGCTGGACTCGGGGGTACCATAGTGGGAAATTCGAAAGGACTGTGCCGTGTTATATTAAAATCTAGAATATCTGATTTTAAAATTGAGGTAGAGGCTATAGTGGTACCCAAGTTATCTAAATTTTTACCATCACAAGGATTTAGAATTAAAAATAGAGCGCCTATTCAAAATTTAATACTAGCAGACCCTTATTTTTTTGAACCCGCAGCAATAGATATGATTATTGGGAGTGATTATCTACCATTTATTAATCTTGAAGGAGTAAAAACAAATGTGTTGAACAGTTTTGAGGCTATAGAGTCGCACTTTGGGTGGTACATATCGGGGCCCGTACTTCCACATACGGTAAGCGCATTTTCAACAACTGTTTCTACTTCAACAACAATTTGGTTCTCCATGAGCAAATAAAGAAGTTTTGGGAACTAGAAGAAGTAGAAAAGGATATTTCGCTAACGGAAGCGGACACCTGGTGCGAACAGTTTTATCAAGACTCCACTGTAAGGCGAGCCACTGGACGCTATATGGTACGACTACCATTTAAAAAAGAATTTCCAAATGAGATATTTTTGGGACCAACAAGGAAATCTACTCTTGCACAATATCTCTAAACAGAAAAAACACTGGAGAAAAACCAAAAATTAAAAGAGGAATATTCTTCAAGAATATATTAATTTGGATCACATGGAAAAAGTAATAACTAATGATACAGAAGATAAAAAACAATATTCATTCTTTCTGCCACACCATGCAGCTTATAAACCGGATAGCAAAACCACCAAACTTCGTGTGGTATTTAATGCTTCAAAGAAAAGTGAGAGTGGTTTCTAATTGAACGACGTGCTTCATCAAGGCCCGACATTACAGCGAAATTTAATACAGATTATAATAGGATGGCGAAATTATAAATACGTTTTCACAGGCGACATTCAAAAGATGTACCGTCAGATATTAGTACATGAAGCAGACCGCCTATATCAACAAATTTTTTTCCGTAGTGAAGCGGATGATTTTGTTAAAACATATCAGTTGAAAACCGTCACATTTGGGTTAAACTGTGCTCCATTCTTAGCAATAAGAAAATTTTTAAGACTGAGTAATGATTGTAAAACTAAATTCCCAGATGCAGCAACAATTTTGAAAAAGGAGATTTATGTCGATGATATTTTAAATGGAGAGCATTGTCTTCAAGAGACCACGTGGAAATGGAGTCAACTCAGTGAAGCTTTAAAATCTGCTCGTTTCCCCTTCAAAAAAGTTACGGCAAATAACCATATAATTTTGGAAAGACTGCGAGGATCTTCTGGCTGAAGATTTTTTAAAATTTTATACTTCAAGCGCGGTTAACACTTTGGGAATTCGCTGGAATGCGATATCCGACGTATTTTATTATGTAGTTGATTCCGTACCTCCATCACCTTCATACACTAAGAGACAGATTTTATCAGTAATAGCGAAATTATTCGACCCGTTAGGTTGGGTAAGTCCAATAGTCGTGAGGGCAAAACTTACGATGCAAGATCTGTGGGACTGTAAGGTAGACTGGGACGAAGCGGTTCTATTAAATATTTTGGATAAATGGAATACGTTTGTAAAAAATCTGCCTCAGATTTCGAACTTAAAAATCCGCAGATGAGTAAACTTTTCCCCTCAATACAAAATTCAAATTCACGGCTTCTGTGACGCATCAGAAAGGGCCTATTGCAGTACGATTTATATAAGAACTATTAGTTCAGACAAAGAAATATGTTGTAATTACTCGCTGCGCTACTTGGAACCCAACCAACTTAATAACTTGCTTTAAAGGCAACTTTAAAATGTGATAATACCAAAGAGTCTATGGAAAACCCTGAAAGTATCGATATCTTGGGAAAGTTCTCATTTTATGGCCGAGCTTTAAGAGTTATTAGTTACATCTTTCGCTTTCTTAATCGAGCTCGGAAACGTCCACATGTAAAGGAATCGTTCATTATGACAGAGGAAATTTTACACACCAGGAATCGCCTAATTCTAATCACCCAAAAGAAGAACTTTTCAGAAGATTACGATCGTCTTAGAACTGGCCGGTCGTTAAGCAGCAAAAGTAGCCTCCTTACCTTAAATCCGTTCCTGGATAAGAGTAATCTGTTGCGAGTAGGAGGTAGGCTTAATAATTCTGGATTGAGCTATGGAGAACGACACCCAATTATACTACCGGGAAAATCTGAATTTGCTACTTTGCTTGTTAACTACATGCACAAGATTTTACTTCATGCTGAACACCACATAATGCTCCGAGCTTTAAGGCAAAGCACTATTTACAAGCGCAAGTTTCAACCTCAAATAATATCAGCACTGCCGGCCGAGAGAGTTAACTTCTCACTGCCATTTACCTACACGGGTATAGATTTTGCGGGACCATTTACCCTGAAATCGTCCAATTTAAGAAATGCGAAAATGATTAAAGGATATGCTGCCGTCTTCGTTTGTTTTTCCACCAAGGCAGTACACTTGGAAGTGTGCTCTGATTTATCTACTGATTGCTTCCTGGCATGCTTTGACCGATTCACAGGAAGGAGGGGTCTTCCTAAAACTATATTTTCGAATAACGGGCGAAACTTTTTAGGAGCCAGCCTAAAATTGCTAAAAGATCATGAAGCTTTCTTGAAAGGTGCGGAAAAGTCGCTAACAGAAAAATATGGTTCACATGGTTTCACCTGGTCATTTATTCCGCCATATACGCCCCACATGGGGGGATTGTGGGAAGTCGCAGTCAAAAGTATGAAGTGTCACTTTAAGAAAAGTACCACACATTTTAATTTCACGTTTGAAGAGCTAGCAACCCTACTCATTCGAATAGAAGCAATATTGAACTCAAGGCCGTTATCTCCCCTTACTGAAAATCCCAACGAACTTCTTACTTTGACTCCTGGACATTTCCACTAATCGCTCCTCCTGAGCCGCCAGAACAATACGCTTATGAGGATCTGACATTTCTAAAGCGATGGACTAGGCTTAAATTGATGCAACAAATCTTTGCACGACGCTGGAAAAACGAGTACATTACTGAACTACAGCGCCGATTTAAGTGGAAAAAGGAGAGAAATAACCTCAAAATAAATGATTTGGTTATAATAAAAGATGACTTATTAGCACCTACCGAGTGGCGTTTGGGACGCGTAACTAAAGTCATTAAAGGGAAAGATGGACAAGTTCGGATCGTAGACGTAATGACGCAAAATGGGGTTATTACCCGGCCTATCGTCAAACTTTGCATACTACCCTCGTTCAATAATTCAAAATAAATTTGCTAAACCTTGTCAAATTAATCCACCAGATTCCTATGTCAGATAAAAGAGAAATTTTAGCTTAACAGAGAACTAATGACACAATATTTATTTTTCCTGTTCTTCCTTCCCTTTAGCCCAATATGCTCAACAAACCACGCTGTAATTTATGTGGACGTAATCATCTGCTAAATATTGCCACAGTTTCTGGGCTTTGGACATACCAGAGAGACGAGCCTATGTAAAAGGAATGGATTACTGCCTGAATTTCGCAAACTCATAACCGCTATTGGTGTGAGTCCCCAAACCGATGCCAGATATGTAGTGCCAAACATCATAGTATGATTCATCAAAGGGCACAAGAAGGGGACCTAACGTCATCAAGTTATGAAGAAGACATCCAACCCTCCTTGGGTAAAAATAAATGGAAGTACGTCCTTCCTTCCAACACTGATTATATCCCGCCGCTTATTCAAGTAAATGTACAAGGCAATGGTTATTCTGTACCACTAACTTTCCTTCTGGATAAACAATCGCAGGAATCATTTCTGTTACGTTCGCTTGCCAATAGATTCTTTCCAATTCAGCCAGTACACAACAATGAGACACGTGGTAGAGACATCTTCAAGATATCGTCTATACATCCAGAAGATAAACAACAAGCAATTGACTTGCAGTTACGCATTCGAGATGATATACAATTCACCTTGCCCGGAGCAGTACGTGATCCCCTCATAATGCAACATTTTAACAGCCTTCAACCGCTGGCTCATCCTCGGTTTCCAACATGCCGGAAAGTTGATGGTGTTCTAGGGGTCAACTGCTTCAACAAAATTTTAAGTCGTACAATCGTTCACCCATACCCCGGCATACCAAAGGCACAGAAAACCATTTTCGGCTGGGTAATCTATAGTAGCTGGAACGGTTGCCGCTGCAAAGTTCATCCCGCCGGGGAGAATGTTGAACCGTGTTCAACCCGTTAATTACCTCTCTGGTATTTGAGCTATTTTTATATATATTTATATGTATATGTAAGTTACTCAAGGAGAGATTAATTTGTAGTTTAAATCATTTTTATCATTACTGTTCAGTTTTATTCAACATATTTTTAAGTTAGTCATAAGAGAGCTGCCTATAAGAAACAAGGCGTAATAAACTCTTGGAGAGTTATCAAAGAAAATAGCAGTGTTTCATTTGGGACAGCTCCGAGGTAATTCGACTCATCACTATATCTATATACATATATAATGTCACCACTAATGCGGAAACGGGTCGACCAATTTCAGCCAAAATTTTAGGGTATGTTGGGGATAGTCTGTAGATGGTTTGTGGGAAGTGCACGAAATCGGCCCAGTGGTTCCGGTGATAGGGCATTTACATTTTCCTATATAGTTATTCCCATACAAATATCAACAAAATGCCCTCAATTTTCTATATTATGATTTTTTGTTGTCAGTTCAAAAGTTACTAAACAAAGTATCTTAATGTCTTATGTGCATAATGACATTTGGTCTTTTTAATTAGAATGTTGAGCTGGCCCTTTTCAGTCGTTGCTTCGATCGTCATTTTATTTGTGAGCTGACCATTCGATTTTTCACTTGCTATACATCTGCATTGTATCATAGGTATGTGTTACGTTTTTCTTCCTTCCTAAATCACCTCCTCGATTGGTTGAACCCGATATGTGATGCTGTTGTTGAGATGTATGCAAATACTTTGGGATTTTTACAAACAATTTCATTTTATTTTCTTTTTTTTTAGAAATATTTAAATAATAATATTTATTGAATCCAAATACTCATTTTACATTGTTTCTTATTCTATATTTATTAGCGTACTGAGTACGTATCTAAATCTTAATTACTTTTGGTTAAGTTTAAATTACAGCTAGGCCATATACATTTATTACATATTTTAAATACATTTTTTAAATTGTCTGAAAAAAGGATATAAAACAGAACAAGCTCTTATAGATCTTACAAGCCAAATGAAAATTACAAACTAAACAATACTTAAAACTAATAACACATATAAAACAAGACACAAAAGAAACTTAAATATTCAATATTTTAAAGCTAATTGAATTAAATTCTACTGCTCTGTGTTGTACACTAAATTGTTAATATCAAGGGTGTTTACCCTTCTATGATAAAATAAGAGGTCGTCAACCCTATATAGAAGGCCCCCATCCCTCATTGGTAAAAGATTTACGGGAGAATAATATCTATATTCCCATATAGTCTGTAGCTCGTTAGGTCTTTAAAAACATTCACACAATGACACAATGCTATTGTCTAAGGCTGATGCTCGCTCTAGAAATTTAATGGCAGACCCAATCAAAAAAGCGTCCATTCTCCCAAAGTCAATAGCACTATATATGCTAGAAGGTCGTCGAAAAATTCCGTCAGGACACATTCTAGGGAACAGACCAAGACAAGACGACAAAATCCTTCTCTCCCATATCTTAAGCCTCTCCATTTGATGAGAGGATATTCCAAACCAAACTGAAAATGCGTAGGATATTAGAGGTCTAATTATTTGCCGATACAAAAGCAGCCTAACTCTAGTGCTGAGTCCTGCTCGTCGACGAAGCACTCTGTGATATATATAATATATCTTTTTCACTCTTTCTAGTATAAAATCCATATGCCTATAGAATTCAAAATTGTGCTGGAATACGACACCTAGATATTTCATCCTATCTGTTATCTTTATGGGTTCCCTGACAATATACAAATTATGTAGAGACGGCCCCGCTTGCCTTAAATAACGATGCCGTCAGTCTTATCTATATTAAGCCTCAGGCCCCATTTTGTAAAGTATTCGTGTAGAACATTAAGGTATAATACATACCTCTACATTCTCTGGTTCAGACAACGCGCTCTCGGTCCACTTGCTGCTATTAGCATGTCTTTAATATATGCTAGTAAAACATCCCCAGTGGGTGGCTGGGGTTTTTCAGACACAAAAATATAGTGTACAGCACGGGGCCAAGTAAAGAGCCTTGTGGTACACCCGCGGCTATGCCCCTAACTTCAGAAATACTATCACCAACCTTAACTCTGAAAGAGCGATTCTTTAGAAAATCAGCCACCATTCTACAAATGTTCCTATCGAATCATTTTATAAACAATTCCGTCCTGCCATGCAGTGTCAAAAGCCTTTGCAAAGTCTAGACTAACGGCCAAAGTGGCATATCTCTTAAGTCCTCTAGCAATGTAATCCCCAAATACCATGAGAGTATGGGAAGTTGAATGACTTCTTCTAAAAGCAAATTGGAAGTCTTTTAGAATACCACCTTCATCAATTTTGCATCGTATCTTCGATAACAAAAACTATTCCATTAACTTTCCAAATGCGGATAGTAAGGAGATTGGTCTATAACTCCCAGGCACATTAGGATCTGATCCAGTTTTATGAATAGGGACCACTATAGCCTCTTTCCATCTTACTGGAAAATATCCTATATTTAAGCAATGATTAATGAGAATTGCCAAATAACGCCATGTTTCCATATTTGTCTTTTTCAGAACAAAGTCGGGTATTTTATCCCCGCCGCTGGATTTTTTATTTGCTCTTACTTTAAGAGCGTTGTCAATATCGAGTGGTGTTAAAACCTCACACTCTTCGGAGTGAGAGTTGTAATTTCCAGTACCATCAGCCATGATTTCGTGTCAAAGATGGCTCATGGCCAGACAATGTTGAGACTTCTCGAACTACAGTGGCCTCAAAGGAAGCTGTGCGCAAGTCGCTACCTCCTCTTCGCAGAAACGATAAGCTAACGGTTCAGCTTTGTCAGTATCAGCTGTATAACGATGGTTCTTTTCCGAATACCAGCTGCTCTTTTTACCTGACCAAATGTTTTGTTGTTTATACGAATTTTTTGTAAATAAT
Source organism: Phasia obesa (assembly GCA_949628195.1). NCBI lineage: Eukaryota > Metazoa > Arthropoda > Insecta > Diptera > Tachinidae > Phasia > Phasia obesa. The sequence goes on along the minus strand of OX451215.1, from coordinate 103,597,361 downwards.
TTGTCCAGTAGCTATCCTCAAATTCAGCAATAGCGCCCTGGATAATTCTGTTCAAGTTTCGAATATCTGCTTTAAGAATTAGAAATCTTTCCTGGTCGGGGTTTCTATACAATATTCTCCTAAGACTCTTCTTTTCTGAGATGAGGTGTAGTATATTTGGCGGGAGCTTCAATAACCCCTTATTACCAGATGGTATTCTAGGTATTGATCCCTCCATTGCATTTTTGAAAGCAGTGTTCATCGTTTCAATGCAAGTATCGATTTCCTGGGGAGAAACGTTGCGGTCAATTGGAAGTGTGCTTCCCGCAAGCTCCTGTGCTAAAATTCTATTGAACTGATCCCTATTCATAAGGCCAAAATTAAAAAGGGAAGGTTTCGTTCTATACTGAAGGTCCCCACTCTCAATAATAATTTCCACCGCAAGGTGATCTGACTCAAAAGGTAATGTTCTAAGGCCACTAGCAGAAGATGGTCCCAGCGAAATATCAGATGATTTCATACAAATATCTAAATAAGATGAAGAAGTTCCGACTACACGTGTCGGACCAGCGGTTTTATGAATATCCATATTTGGGCATGACAAACGAAATCGTAGAGAACGCGGCCGCTAGGATTGCAAAAGTCACCTCCCCAATAGGTATGCTTAAGTCTCCCCAACAATAAGACCTCCTCGAGAAGACAGATCAAGGATGGGATCAAGATCGTTAATCGAAAGTGTATCCTGCGGTCGCAAGTATACAGATATAACTAGAAATATTTTATTTGCATCTGAGCAAATATGAACAAATATTTTTAAATAATTTTTTAATGCAAACGAAGCAAAAGGAAGCAAATTTCAAGTATGTATATTTTGTTTTTGTGTTGATTAAAACTATGCATTTTTGCTTACCTATGCATCGTTTGCACAGTTGGCACTACCCATCGTGAAAACCCCTATTATTTTATTTTATATATTTTAATATATTTTAATTACCTGTGGCGAATAAATTTATTTAAAATCAATGTACATATGTACATACATATCGTGTACATCGCGTACGCGTATATATTTTATTTGTATATATTTTTTCGAAACAAAGAATTTGTTTTTACTTTTATTTTAAAATAAAAATTATGTGAAAAATCTTTTTTCCGACTTAATCGAATAATATTACAAAAATTGATAAAGCTAAAAAAGTATATTAAATGGCCACATACAAGCCATATCAACTAGATTCCTTGTTTTTGACCACATTACGCAAAAAATTATGAAACTGTGTAAAAAAATGTAACTAATAAAAGTTAAATGCCACATAAAGAGTTTGTAGAAATTCATGTTATGATGCAATTTATTCATACAAAATAGGTCATATAAAAAACCCCTGAATTAAAACTGTGTAATTTTGTATTATATGAATGCATGCCGCATTATAACGCACAAATTACAACTAAAATTTATCACCTAATTTGTAAAAAATATTCTTTAAACTTAGAGCGAATGAAAACACGAACTTAAGCCTTACTTAACTTTACCTTCATCTGTTTTATTTGACAATTCATTTTGTGTGATAAGTCTCTGTATCATCTATACATATGTATAATAAAACTGTAACAGGAAATAATTTTTGAAAATTTTGTTGCTGTTGCTGTAAAAACTATTGGGTGAATTTTAATAAAATTTTGTGAGAAGGTACCTTAGTATGTTGATTCAAATATACGGTACTGTTTTCCAAAAAAAATTTTATATTTCCAAGAAAAAATAGTGAAAGTATGCAATTTTACTGATCTGAATTTTCTGTAAACTTGAGAACACCTTCTATTTTTAAAAGCGTGTTATTTTATACACTATGTCCAAACATAGTTTGAACACTACAAAATATTTTATATTTTGTTAAATTTTGAATTTTTAAATATTTTTTTCCAAACATAGTTTGAATTAAATAAATTATATACATACTTTTGTTGAATTTGAATTTTTAAATATTTGTATTGAAGTTGTGTAAAATGTTATCGATATCAATTACAATCGCGTTTTATCGCTAATATTTATATGAGTTACCGCACTCTTTTTGGAACTTAATTTATAAGCGACAAATTAAATTTTGCGAAGTTTTGTTTTAAAAACTTACTTATCATCTAACCGTTGTTAAAATCACTTTAATTTTATGTTGTATATAAAAGTTAAAATTAAAGAAACTTGAAAATTGTAATTCCCACATCAAATAAATATAAAAGGACTACAATAAAACGCATTTGGAGAACTGAAGAAATACATACTTAACGTTTATTTTCATCCCAATTACCCAATAAAATAAAAGAAACAGCCATTAATCACATTTTCTTTTTTTTATCTTATCATAAAATTATAATCAGTTGTGTTTAAGTGATTATAATTAAAAATCTCAATTAAAGATTCGCAACAATTAATCAGATTTTCATACTCTGTCCAATCTAAAAGTGAGACGAAATAAAAGTTTGCTCTGAAAAGTTTCACACTATTTACAGAACTCTAAAATAATATCAGAACTGTATATAAATTTTAGAATTATATCCAGGGATGGGTACAGCTGTATAAAGACACTATATAAACCATAACTCAAGCACTATAAAAATTATATTAATATAGGGGGAATACCGAATATCGCAGACCACTTTCTTAATGGGTCCCTTTTCGACACCTTCCGTCCTTAGTGATTATAGGCAACGACTTGTAATTTAAGGCAAGTAGCTATCTTATTAATGTGCATAATTTCGAAATAAGCTGGCTCGATCCGAATTGTGGGCGTGGTACCTCCCATACAAAGTAAACTATCTTTATCGTGTAGATTGTTTATTCCTCGAACAGAACGGACGTATATCTCTAAGCTCGCAATAAAACAAAAACAAATATAGTAAGTTAATTTTAAATAAAACAACAAAACCAAGAAAAATACAACCTGTTTAATACAGAACGACAAAGACACATTTTCTGACAGTAAATATAGTGTTATATATTTTCCTTGATAAATATAGAAACTGATAAATACTAACTCTTTTACAAGCAAACAATTCGTAATTCAAGGAACTTTTATAACTTAGTTTTTTACTAAAAAAAAATTAAATTTTATGAGGCCGTTTTATATGTACAATAAATTATATATTTTTTATTAATATACAAAAATGTAAGTGATAGTAAATATGATTTGAATTATATATTATGAGCTGTGTAAATTTTAATTTTATTCTGGACCATTGAGCGAATTTATACGCATTTTACTTAACTGTGTATTTAATTCCATGCAGCAATTTTTATTGAGTCTGTTCATTGAAATATCGTATTCTGTACATAAATATTATTTTTTTAAATTTCGTTCTTTTCATATTTTTACTGGTTTGTTAAGTTTTTTTGTTATTGAAATTAAAAATAAACTTTGTTGGCGCATGCTTTTGTAGCGAATTGCGGTTACGATGGAATACTCTTCATTGAAATCCAAACAAATTGTAGCAAAAAAATCATATTTTTCATTATTCAACAGCAACTCGAAAAAAAACTGTTACATGAACAATAATAAAATATGCGCCCAATACCCTTTGAGCAATTTATGATAAAATCATTGTGCAGTTCATGTTTTGTAACCCAGACGACATCATCTGTATATGAAGGGTCTAATTTTTGTTTGTTTATTTAAGTATAAAGGCTTAAGTCGTTTTATTATAATTATTAAATATTTAATTTAAATAAATAAATTTGCGATTTCTTCAGTTTTTATTATTTACTTTATTTTAAATATAATAATGTCAAAATTGTAACTTTTATTGAAAAAAGTACAGGCGTAGTTTATCGTTGTGCTGTAGCGAGATGATCAACTAGATTGCACGCAACATCTTCTTAACGAAGTCCTATCTAAAACAACAACAATATAATTTTTAGTGTTCAATAAAAAACCGAAAATCTAAGTAAAAATAGAAAATGATGGTAGTTAGCTATAACTCGTAGTTAGGAGAACCAACCTGACGTGTGTTATTTTTCTTGGTTTCAACTAATTTATAAGAATACGCGTCAATTTTTGATAGAAACAAAAAAAAATCTGTGTAATTATGATTATAATTAAAATTAAGGGTCCAGCTTTTCTACAGACATACTAACCTTTAATTGTAGACCACTTCCTTAAAGGGATCTTTTAAACAAGCAATTTTTAAAAACGATTTAAAACATTAGTTGTTAGTGTTATTAAATTATTTAAGTTTAAACAATACTTTGCCTTTCTTATCTTTTTTTCCCAGCAAAAATTTTAAATGGAGTTTGGAATTAGATATTTCTGAAGAAATTTTTTAATTATTTGACCAAATTGAATTGTTTACAATCAGGGATCGCAAATAATGATATCCATCACATTTTAAAAGAAAAAAATCATTATGTTAGGGATATGCTAGATATACATGGAGTACACCATTGCAATCGTCTTTAAGGGGACTGTCCGTTCCGCCAATGATTTTTATTTTTTAAGTTTTATTGAAAAAGATCAAAAATAAGAATTTTTTTTCGAGTTTCCTCAGACATCAATGATTACTTGTTGAGTTTTATTTTTCGCTTGGAAAATAAAAATTATTCTCTGAGTTTTATTTTCTGCACAGAGAATAAAAATTATTGTCTGAGTTTTATTCTTTGCTCGCCATTTAATGATTGATGTTTAAGTTTTATTTTCTGATTAAAGAATAAAAAATACTCTCTGAGTTTTATTTTCTGATTGAAGAATAAAAATTACTTTCTGAGTTTTATACTTCACTTAGAAAATAAGGATTATTTTCCAAGTTTTATATTTCGCTTAGAAAATAAAAATTATTTTTTGTGTTTTATTTTTTACTTAAAAATAAAAATTATTTCTTTCTTTTGTTAATTTGCACATATGTAAGTATATAAATAGTACTTTGCGGAACATATGTAAGTAATAATCATTGAAACTCAATTTTTAAAATAAAACTCATAATCATTACAATCTCTGTTTGCAATACATTACGTATTGTAAGTGGTGTTAAACAATTGAACAGGTAACTTAGAAACTTGCAAAATTTCTTTTAAATAACGACATAATTAGTAAATATTTGCAACGAATTTTAAACTATGACAAATAGTTCCATTTAAAATGTTTTTTTGCACTTTGATGAAATGCGTCCTGTAGCTGAGTAACTGAATTTGGCAACACCATGTGCCTAAAATAACACAAAATTTATTACCAATGCCCACCTTTAAGAATTTAATTTTAAGAAGTTTTGTTTACGGGATTTTTTATTTTTTATTTCAAAAAAGTTCATGCGGTATACTTTCCATAGAACAAAAATCAATTCTCTCCATAAAATATTATAATAAACCAATATTAAGAAATGTTTTTTTGTCTTCTAATTTTTATTGCAGAAACTTTTTAGTCACAAAATAAAAACCAAACATGAAAATTATATTAGATTTAAACAAAAGAGTTATGGAAAAAATGGTTTTATTTTTTTCCGTGTACTTCGCTGTAAATATTTTAACTTGTTTTAATAATATTTTTTAATCAGAGCTGTAAATGAATAATTATTTTTTGCACTAAATTAGCAAATTTTTAATTAATACTTTTCACATAAAAACACGAATTGAATGAAGTTTGTGTCAATTCAAATTAATTTAGTAGAAACGAATTACAATTCGTTTACAATTCATTTAAATTGAATTGATTTTGAATTATTTGAAATGAGTTAGAAAAAATTATTAACAATTCATTACCAACTCATTTGAATTGAATTGATTGAAATTTGAATTGATTTTGTAAGTAAATCTGCAGTAAGCATCACTGTCGTTTTGTTATTCAATTAATTTCTTTTGTAAAAGACATCAAGAATTTCTATCGTTTTGTATATCTCCTAGTATAGTCCAAAAACTAAAAATTCTTTGATTCGAAATTCCCATTATATACTACAATCGTCAGGTAGCGGCGGAATAGGAATTGCATTATTAGGTATTGGCGAAAATCCTATCAAAATGGAAAAAATTTTGTTTATTTGAAAAGAAACATAAATTTTTATTTTTATCAAATAGTTTGAAAATATTATTAAAGGTGAGTTTAACAATCATTTTTTGTTTAAATAATTTTATATTTGTATATTTTGGAAAATTTCTTTTTTATAATTTTCAATAGAATTTCTGCTCTTGAATTTGATTGCAACTCATTTTTGATTTCATTCATTTGAATTGCAATTCGTTGCTCTAATTTATTTGAAAGAATTCAAAATCAATTTAATTCAAACGAATTGGAAATGAATTGCTATTCACTATAACAAATTCATTGGCTCCGCTCTTTTTCAGCAGGATATTCGACTTAGCTTAGTCCTGCAGCAGTTAATCTACTCTGTATTCGAGTTTCCGGTTACCCTTGTACCTGTGTTTATTCTCCTTTTTGCGGCGTCTAGATCTGCTTTCTTGGTACGCAAGATTTTTTCGTAATATTTTGCGACAGCTCGCCAATTATTTTCTTCTGCTATCATGCTATCGATAATATTTTCGACCGTTAATAGTCCCGTGACGCTCACCAGTTCTCGCCATTTTCTGACCACTGGGAACACTAGAAGAAGGTATGATCTGCATCATCTTTTACGTCTTCATTTTCGTAAAGGCAATAGGGAGTGTCGCTTTTATTCATTTTGTGAAGATATTTCCGGAAGTATCCATGACCTGACAACATTTGGATCAAATAGTAGTTAACATTTCCGTGTCGTCTATTTACCCACTTTTTTATATCTGGGATGAACCTTGAAGTCCACCTGCCTCTTGTATCGGTGTTCCACCTAATAAGCCAACTCTCTATAATCTCCTGTCTGATTAGCTCTCTCTCTCCTAGGTTCTGTGTCGTTTTGCTAACCATATCCTCCTTCGTCCTATTATGTGAAGGTCTATTGGGGTCATCCCCGCTATAACTAGTATAGCGCTTGCGGACACCGTACGATACGCAGATGTTACCCGTAGTGCGGGTGTTCTTTGCACGGCCAGCAGTGCCTTCGCTCTTTTCTTCACCTTCATTTGTTCGCCCCATATCTCGCTTCCATAAAGGAGAACACTGTTGATCGCCTCCATCACGAGCTTACGCTTGGTTGGTAGCGGTCCGCCTATGTTAGCCATCAATCGGCTCAGCTGTCCTGTGATCTTCGAGGCTTTGTTTATGGCATAGTGGATCTGGTCTGAGTACGTTAGCTTTGAATCAAGTCTTATTCCCAAATAGTTGAGGAATTTCTTTGTTCTCATTGTGAAGCCTTCCATATGCATATCTAACTCCACGGGTATATGACGTCTGGTGAGAATGAGTATTTCTCTTTTATGTGTAGCTAGTTGTAAGCCGTGTTCATCTAGCCACGTTTTGGTCCTTATCATCACTTGCCTTAGTTTCCATTTGGCCTCTTCGATATTTCGGGCTCGAATTACCGCTGCTACATCGTCCGCGTATCCCACTAGGAAGGAGTCGGCCGGCATTTCAATATTAAATATTCTATCGTAACTAATGTTCCACAGGTCCAGTCCTAGAATAGACCCTTGTGCAGCGCCTGACGTTACTTGCATCTTCTTCTGACCTTCTGTTGTGTTGTAAATAAGTTCTCTGTCCTTAAGATAGTCTCTTAGTACACTCGCCAAGTAAGCCGGAATATGAAAGCGTTATTCTAAGGCTTTCAGTACATTAGACCATATGAGGCTGTTAAAAGCGTTCTTAACTTCCAGTGTAGCCAGGAGAACCAATGGTCTGGTGGAGTGGTGCCCGGTCTGTGTTTCCTCATACGCGCAGATTACGTCGTTCACGGCTCCTATGGTGGACCTCTTTGGTCTAAAGCCATGTTACCTGTCTGAAAGCATTCCACTACCTGTTATGGCTTCATTCAGTCGAGGTTTTTTTAAGCTCTCGTAAAGTTTTCTCGCTGTGTCCAGCATGCAAAGTGGTCCATACGCTGATGGCGAGTTTGGATCTACTTTTCCTTTGCTTATGAGCACAAGATGTTGCCTCTTCCAGATCTTTGGGAATACCCCTTTCTTAAGATAGGTGTTGTACATATTCAGCAGAACTCCTGGGCGCTTTAGCGCTATTTCTTTTACTAGGTCTCCTGGCATTCCATCAGGGCCAGGGGCCTTACCAGATTTTAGTCTGCGTGATGCGTCTATCAGCTCTTGTTGCGTAAACTCTGGTATGTCTGGTATTTCTTCTGGGCTTGTTATTTCCTTAGGCATATCATGTTGTGGAAAATGTGTATTTAGTAAATATTAGTATTTAGTAAATATTATTTGTAAATACTATTTACAATGTTTTCCATAGTTTCCTCGTCCATGTTCGCTGTAGGGTGTTTACCCATGACTAGTTTGTAGCCTATTTCCCAGGGTTTATTGTTTATGTCATTACGTAGTTCTTCCCAAAGCTGTTTTTTGCTATTAAAAATTGCGTGTTGAAGTCGTCTCTTTGCCTCTTTATACTCTTCTCGTTCGACCGTTGCTTCGCCCCGGCGCGGTTCTCTTGTATATTTCCTCCTTCAGCGTAAGCAGTCTTGCCTTGCTTCTGAGATAGCTTTATTCCACCAGTATACTGGTTTCTTTCGGTGTCTGTTTCCGCCTATCCTAGGCATGGGTTTGTCACACGCTCTCTCGATTATTCGCATAACTCTCTCTACATTTTTCGGGCTTCTTGAGAGTTCCAGTAGCTCATTTGATCTTCTGTCGATTTCCGCAATTAACAATGATGAATTCAGTTTCTTGCTATTCCATCTTCGGGTGTTAGAACTGTGTTGATCTTTTTCCCTGTTATTTATTCTGTCCTCTTCGTATGAGTACAAAATATACTGGTGATCGCTTGCTGTATATATCTCAAGAACTCTCCAATCTTTGACTCTGTTTGCAAAATTATCTGACACTAAAGTTATGTCTGGTATTGTGCCCTCACTGCCCGGTTCTCTAAAAGTAGGTACATTTCCCACATTCACTACGGTAAGTCCTGCTCTAGCTGCCATTTGGGTGATCTTTGCCATTGCGGCGATCGTGCGTTAACATCGACAGCTACAATAAGGGGTCGAGGCGTATATTATCCTCAATTTCATCCAGTTTCTTCTGAAAGTCGTCGTTGCAGTCACAGGGTGTTAGGTAGCAACTAAAGAGAGTAACATTGATGAGCTGCATCCATGCGAAACCGTTTCCTTTCCCACTTGCCCTAAGTATATAATGTAGATTCAGCTTAAATTTTTAAAGAAACTTCCTTTATTTAAAACGAATTCTATTAACACTAAAAATACCTACAATAAAGGTTGATATATTTCCAGGGAAACATATTTCCAATGAACCAAGTTAGTGTGAAATTCACTCTTTTTACCATTTTTATATGTTCATGGGAGTTTCGCCTAATAACATGTTATAAAGATCTATTCGTTCGCCGATGCTTTCGTACTTGTTAATTTTTTAAATAACCTAGATGCAGTAATTTAGGCTGTTAAAAATGCAGTCTGTAGTATGCTAAACGAGATTTTTTGGTTCCCTTACCTAAAGGGTAACAACGTGATTCTTCTATTATCGCAGCGATATATGTCCACCTTTCACAGGACTATATCTCTTTTGTAAAATTTTCACATTATATATGTATATTGCTATGGCCACTATAAGTACAAATAATAAAAATAAAATTTCAACTTTATTTTATTTTTATTATTTTATTTATTTTCATTATTTTAATTTTAGCTAAATGTTGTACAGCAATGAAATAGCGTTGTTATTAAGGTACCTATACATTTGCAATATTATTGTGCTGATTGTGTACTGATATTGTACAATAAAATTGCCTATGTGTATATTATATTATTAGGTGGCACAATATATTGAACAAAATCAAAAGACTTTTGATTCATATTGCCCAAAAAGGAATATATTGTAATGTGTTAACACCATTGTGCAATGAAGATTTCTATCTATTTAAATTATTTAATTATTTTTTAAACACAAATAACTACAATTTATTTAAATATAAGTATGTATATAGGTTTTGTTTACTTTTGCACTTTGAAATGAAGAAGAATTTCGGTTTATCTAATTATACAATTTTATTTCCCTCGATAAACTTACAAGGGAAAACGAGTGAAATTGCAAGCAATTCTAACAATTTCAAATCATTACAAACTAATCTACACCATAAAAGGTTTTATAATCATAAATTAGAAAACATAAAAATGCCTTTTGTAAGAGAAAAAGTAGAACACAGCAGACAAACTCGAATAAAACAAAATTGCTTAACTAGCAAAATTATAAACACATAAAGAATGCTTAAACTTATGCTTATTTTTTGATTATTTTTTCCTTTTAGAAAAGTTAGTGCGTGTATAAGTACTTGAAACATACAAGTAAGTTGTGCTAGTGGTGTGTAATTCAAATTGTGCTTAAAGAACTTTCATGGAGGGGATGCACCATGTAATCCCGTGCAATCTAAAACAAGCTATAAAAGTGCATGAATGAAATGTAAAAATAAAAAGAAAAATAAAGTATGAAAATGATTCATGGTTAAATCTCCTTTTCTTGGTTTTCATTCCATACAATTAGATCTTGCTTGCTAACTTTCTTTTATTAGAGCTTTTGTAATATCCTTTTTATAAAATGTATAAAAGTAAATAGTTGAAATGTTAAGGGAAAAGATGAAATGCATAGCATACAAAAAGAATACCAGACACAGAATTTTATTCAGACACAAATAAAAAGAATATTTTATATATGGAAAGGTTCGTGCTCATATCAAGATGAACTTTTGTATCTTATAGTTTCTTTTTTTAACTTAAAATTTATAATTTTGTTAAGTTATATAAATGTTAAACAAGACTCTTTCCAACATAATTTTTTCCTAACATTACTTAAAACAATTCCAGTAATTTAAAAATACCAAGAAATCTGCATTGTTATCTACTGTAGTGGATTGCTAAGATAATAATTTTAAACTTAAACAATTCTGACTTGAATTTTATTTTATTCTGTATTCATATTCTTCGCGCTTTAATTCGATTTATTTACATGTCATTTGGATTAAGAAAATTTGGTATTAAATAGGTATTAAGCATATAAAATACTTGAAGGATTTGCTTAAAATATATTGCAGTTCGATTTAGAGGCCTTAAAATCATTCACAACTAACATAGTAGTTTTATAGTTTATAGTTTGGTAACCTTATCTGTGAATAAGCTTTCAGAAATTTTATCTTTTGAAATTAAATATCCCGAACAATATGGAGCTGAAAAATGGCAGCTGTAATTTTAATTTAATCTATAACTTTCTGGACAAAAGTGAGGTCGGGTGCCTTAAAGTTTTTTTTTAATATTTAAATGCAGCCTAGAGAAAAAACCATGGTAAGGTGTATAATTTTTTTTTCATATTTTATTTATTTATTGTATCTTCCATATATTGAACTAACAATAATTACTCATATCTTAAGTCTAAAATAAAAAAAAATATATTTACTTAATAAGTCCAGCCAGTGCTAGACAGAAAATAATGTATGTTCCACGATTGTTAGAATCATGTACGGGTGATCCCTCTATTGTACGGCCAAGAAAAGCAGTATCTCTTATTTTTAGTCGAATGTAACCAGGAGCATTAAGAATGTTACGCGCCAATGGATTTGGATGAGTTTCAAGCTTCTTCAAATACGTTACCGCATGTTTCGCTATTTCTGATTTAACTGTTGGTACGTTTAGATCTTTGTGGATATTAGAGTTTTTGATATACCAGGGAGCAACTGTGATATTCGTAGAATCTTATTTTGGCGTCTTTGAATTTTTTCTACATTGCTAGCTGAGGCAGTGCCCCATAATTGAATCTTATAGCACCACATTGGTTTAAGGATTTACTTTTACAGTAGAAGTTTGCAATCTAAGCTGAGGATAGAGTTTCTGCCAATAAACCAGTTTAGTTGGCTTTTAACTTCATTTGTATTAACTTGGATTCTATAGGATTAGCTTTAACATTTAAGTTAATAAAACATAGATTAAAGAAAATCTAGGTATAACATACATGTGTATTAATTTCTTTTTGATCAAGAATCCAAGAACCATTACATGTGTAATATTCCAAAACAAGAGTATCTAAATAAATAAAACCTTCAATAAAACCACATATCTTTAAGTGAAATTAAAAACCATGCTACTAATACTTCTAGTTTTTTTACAAGAGAAATAAGAAATGTTTTTAATTGAACATACACTTGTGGTGACACTATTTCGATTTTGCTTTTTGAAAGTTTTAGTTTTTATTAAATAAGTCTAAAAATGATTGAGCACATGGTTGGTGCATATATAACACTGGAAGAAGTTGCAATAATGTTCAGAATTAACTATGGAAAGCGACTGAAAATATGTTATAAACGTGCCGATAGTTACCCGAGACTGCATGAAACTTACTTTCACCACTTCATATTAAACTCGCTATAATGAATCAGAATGTAAATGCGCTTGACAAAAGTGCTGAATTTTTAAATTTTATTTTACGCATATTTCCAAGATTAAGTACATACAAATTTAAAGTTCAATGATCTATGATCAATGACTGAAGTCGAATCCAAAGCTTGGAATTGATTTGTCTTGGAATTTCAAAAAGCTCTATCTCCTATGAAACATAATATACAAATTAAAATTTCTCATATCCTATTTCTTTGATAAGTTTGTTTAAATAGAAAATTAAAAAAAATTTAAACTACTTTGTAGATAAATACGAAGAGTGCTGATGACGGACGTAGCTGTCTAGAAAATGCATTCCACTCTGCTGGTGTTTAATTTTTTCTTTTAATTAAGAACTTAAGCCTAAATAATTAATTTAATCGTTTAAAAATAGTTTAAATAAAATTCATATAAAATTGTTACTTTTTATTTAATTAAATCGAGTAATCAAAACAAACAAAGCAAATACCCAATTTCATTCTAAGCAAAAGCTGTTTATTGTGCCAACTCAATTCAGCTTTTTCTTAAAGAATTATATTTGGTAGCATCTCAGTTATACTTGGCTTGGACAAAAATTAAAAATAAACCAATTCAAGCTGAGAGTTTTCTAAACAAAATCACTTCTGTCAGACCTATCCCACTATCTGAGCGAAATATCATAATACATATGAAAAAAAATTTTTCCTTACAAAATGGGTGAATCCAGCTTAAGTGGTATCGACACTGGTTGTTAACGACGTCCTTGTAAATAAAAATAAAATTTTATGCTCACATAGAACAAACTACAGCACGCAAACCGTGATCCTTTTGTGATTTTAATACTTTCATGTTTTTTTATAAATAAAGTTTTCACATTTAAAACAACTGACCTGCCAACCCTTACAAGGAGCAAACACGTCTTATGACCAAACAAAACACACAAGAATATCAACTATCATTTCTCTAAATATGGGCTACAAATATTTTCATTCTCGATATTTATCTTAAACCAATGATATTTTCTGTAACCTGTCACCATCTTGGTTAGGGAACTGCTCCTGTAATTAAGAAACTTTTTACTTAACGGAATTCTTAAGAACCATTCTAACTTAAATATAAGTCTTTTGTGTTCAGTTGTTAAGCTTAAGTGGACTTTATGCTACCCTTACACATATTTTCTAATATTTCCATCTCCGTAGTTATTTCGATTCCCGTCAGAATTTTCAACCTTTTTAAAAGTTAAGGTACTTTTCCCTGTAGTATATACTTAATTCTGTACTTCTCTTGCTTATTAATAGTCAGCATTATCTCTGACATCGAGGTAAATTCTTGTGTATATTTGCCCCTTATTTTTGCTAAAATAACTTTAGAGATTAACGACTCTTTGTGAGACGCCACTCTCTCACTTCGTACATGTAGGTGAGTCTGCATTATAATAATCCTACGACAGTGATTTAGAATCAGTCTGTGGAAGATGATATACAACAATGTACTTGGGCAATTTTTACGGTGTTTACTTCCTATCAATTGTCAACCGATTAGTAGTGATTACCCAGCAAAAAAAATTGAGTTTTTGTAAGCAGCACACTATTTTCCTGCCATACAAAAGCTCTTAATAGTAACTTGCTAACCACTTAACCTACAGCACCCTCACTTCCCCTTACAGTAGTGCATACCAAAAAGCACAACCGTAAGGCAGAGATAACAGAAATTTAAGTTTACGAGGAGGAGTTACGACGAACTACGAACATAATACGGTATGATTTTAGAACATCTACACTGTGTAGAAGTAATCGCTTAAAAGGAAATGCTACAAAGTGGGACATCGCGTACATATATCATGTCATACGTAAGCAGGTTTGTAAGCAATAACAACTCGTCAATCCCTTATAAATCTACATACGACGAAGCAGTATTTTTTGCTAGGTGATAAACATAGACATAAATGATCGCTACCATGTAATGTAGCACTTTAATTTAAAAGTTCATCCCATATAATGGTAAAGCTAGATTCTTCATAAGTTTCTCCTAGACAATTTAAATGATGTAACATCACATCGCAGCATTCAGCCAAGTGCAGAAATAATTCAATAAATAAATAAAATATACACTAGATAAGTAAAAGCACACCATGTACTAAATGCCTGTCATATTTCAAAAGTACTAACAACTAAAAATTTGGTCAGGAGAGGCATAAAAAAGTTGTGCGTTTGAATTTTAGCATTAGGTGCCACACGCAAACAATTGTTGTAAAATATAACAAATATAAATATAAAAAAAGCAAATAAGTTATTTATTTATTTATTTATTTATTTATTTATTAAATGCTACAATCACAAATTATATTCTGTGAACATAGTGACGAAGACTTACACTGGTAGTGAAACACCAAGAGCCTTTGTTGGGAATCATCAAACCCACACCCCAGACTCATAGATTAGCATACTAGAGCAAGTTATTTTATATTTTAGATACTTTTTCTTCCATATTTTTTAGATATTTTTTGCATGCGGTGCTTAATTCCAAAATTTAACATAAAAACCTCTAACACAATAATTAAATATTTCAACTCGCATTAGTAAACAGTTTATTCTTTAATTATTGTTTCTTTCACTCATAGATGTTTCATTTCATATATATGTATATGTTAGTAAATAAAAAACTAGAAATAATTAACAAATATCTTCAATTTTGAAGCAAAAATTGACCTAACAGATTTTGAACAGAGATTGCATACAAGAGTTGAAAGCTCAAAGCTTGCTCGATGGAGCAAACCTATATAAATACCATTATTGCCGTTCATCATTAATATACACTATTGAGCCTTATGTTTTTTATTTAATAAGAATATAAATGTAAATAAAAAATTGGTAATAATAATTTATTTCATAATTTCTGAACTCAATTTCGATTATTCGTTTTTGGGCAATATTTCATTTTTTAAGGTCATTATTCATTTGACGATATTTCATTTTTGCTTTTTAAGCGATTTTTCATAACGTCATTTTGCATGCAGCCATCTCAAAATACATTTTTAGAAATATCTTATAATTATCTTCATTTTAATATCATAAATACCATTACGGAGAAGCATTAAATGAATACTTAAATTTATATAAAATCTTATATTTTTCATTAAATTTTAAAAAATCAGTAACAAAGAAAATTTAAATTTCATCCGTACTAATCAAAATTTACTTAAAATTGTGAAATTAAAAAAATCTGCAAATATTTATATTCCTTAACTACACTTGGGAAATACCAACACATAGAAAAGAAACATAGCAAAAAATATAAATTGAGTAAAAGTTTTTCTTTTCTTTGCTGTGCATTCTCAACCACATCCGTTTAGTTATTGCAAATATATGGCCTTAAAACATTTCTAGAATGATATGGTTAAAAAAGTTTGGTATGTTTAAAGTTAACCAACACACATTTCACATATTTATAGACACACAAACGCATTCTGCTATTCACACAAATAAACAAACCGAACACAGTATGTTGTGGTTAAGATTCTACAAGCAACATATAACCGTACAACTTACTGAACTCATAAAAGTATGGTATTGCATATGCAGCAATGTCTGTCTGGCTGATTCCTGGTTTATGTCTGGATGTATGGTTCTGACGAGCAAGCTAGAGCGTTAGTTTATGTGCATATTTTTACAAAATAAAAAAATTAAAAAATAAAGAAAATATTTATTGTATATTTTAACTTTGAAATAATATATATACATATATATATATAGAGAGAGAGACTGAGAGTAATTCAACATATAACACAGACTTTTTATTTATTTTTTATATTCTTATTAAAATAAAATATGTTTAAAGCAGAAACAAATGTTTGCATACATGTAAATTATACGACTGGCAAAAAAGTTCAACTTAATGCAATGCCTTCTATAAAAATAAAATAACTGCTAACAAAACTGCTTTGGTGCAAAACACCCAAGTGTACAATTGAACACTGTATTTTCTATGTCTTGATCATCATTAAAGTCATATTAAATGCACAAAAAAGAAAACAGAAAGAAGGTTTACTCCACTGATTTGTGAAAATTCAATATCAGTTTTATAAAAGAGCAACGTTTTGATTTATATTATCAAAACAATAGTTTTTAGTACAATATTTTAGCTATTATTTTTAATATCACGAACATACAACTAAAAAACTATTGGAAACTATCTAAATATTGTAATATTCCATAGCGTCTAATATGCAGCCGCAGCAGTATAACCTCTTTTTTTGGGGGGTGGGGAAGTTACCGAAGCAGAGCCCTTTTCGAAATCCTTCATTCCTCAATAATTGTTGGTATTCGACCACAAATTTCCTGCTTCGTGCTGTCAATATCCTTTCAGACTCGCGACTGATACATGAAGACATTATTTTTCATCCCACGGTAACTGCTCACATTTGCTTCAGGCTAAGGTCTGCATAGCATCAACATTTAGTATTCTGAATTACCTTGGAATGGGTACCTTCACATAAAGTAATTACATAAACCATATCTGAAGCACTATAAAATTAAGAGATTTGAAGTGCATTACTTTCAAAGCAAAATAATGACGCTGTCGAAGTGGCGCGCACAGCTATTTAAGAATAAATTAATTATTCTCAGATAAAATAAATACTATAAAGTAGTAAATAGGAAAAATTACTTTTATTTATATTCTTTTCTTTGACATAAAAGCATAAAAATTAATATTTATTATCAAAAAAAAATTTAAAAAAAATCACGTGGGGTGTTGTGAATGGAAGGATACCACCTCCTGTCCATAAAATCTTTACATTTTTATTCTTATAGTATGAAGACGTATGAAATCGATTTCTTTTAATAATTAGGTTATTATTTTTTTCATATTTTATTTATTCAAATATATTTTTGAACTAACAATAATTACTCATATCTTAAGCCTAAAATAAAAATATATTTGTTATGTCCAGCCAGTGCTAGACAAAAGAAGATGTATGTTTCACGGTTGCTTCTATAATTTGCGGGTCATCCCTCTAATGATCGGGTGAGCGAAGAAATCTCCCTCCTTCTTAGACGAATGTAACCACGTTCATTTAGCATGTTGCGAGCCAGCGGATTTGGATGTGTTTCAAGCTTTTTTAAATACCTTATGGCAAGTTTCGCTATTTCTGCTTTAACTGATGGCACGTTTAGATCTTTATGGATTATGGATTTTTGTAGCTGATTGTTTCCTTGAATTTTGATTGGTTTGCTACCTATGGACTTGAACAGGGGAAAAAAGGTAAAAAAATTGAATTTTTTAAAGTTTTTTTTGCGATTTTGACCTTGAAGATGAAGTTTTTTTACTCAGAGAGTATATCAAAATTTCAAACGGTTTGCTAAATTTGAGCTTGAGGAAATTATCATTTTTTTGCAAAAATGACATCGAGGCCCCACATCTTTGAAGGCCCATAAAAAAAACCTGGAGGACTTTGGGCAAAACTGGGAGACAGGGGTCTTTTTTTTGGTCTTTTATGACGTAGTGGTGTCCGTATATGTTTATTTTGCCATGACTTAAAAAATTACACAGTGTGTTACTAAAGCTCTGTACAGACGGTTGTCAGATCTTACAATATTGTCAGACCTCACTTTGTGCTGACATACGATTGTCACATATCTGGTATTGTTATTGTTAGTTTGAAGTCTGACAATGCTTTTTCCGACATTATTGCCAGACAAGACGTGTAAGTTCACATGATTCTTAGACGTCTTCTGACAATATTGTAAGATCTGTCAACCGCTGCTGATCATTCATTTATAAAGTCTTGATAAAACACATTGTTCACTATTTAAAAGTGATTATGCAGAACTTATACATATATGTACATGTGTATTTATGTGGTTTTAAACTACGAATTTAATATCTAATTCTAAAGAATTTTCTACCCAAAAAATTTTCTTAATAACTAGTCTTATAAATTTGACATACTATAATTTTGACTTTTTGATAAATAATTTCCTCAATTTCTCAAAAATACTGAATGTAAATATTTCAAAGTCTTCAAAAATTAGTTTTTGGCTTATGTATATAACGCATCATGATATAATAATACAAGGTAGTTCCATTTCAAAAATGTTTGAAGTTTGCCGGAATTATTGAAGTATGTTTTTATGTGAACAGCAAAAAAAGTGTTGCCACAAGTAGAGACGAAAAAAAATTATTTTGGAAATTATTTTAAAAAGTGTGTAATTTACTTGAATAACATTAAATAAAAACGTACTTTGGTTTAATAATGAAATTTATGAGGAATAAATCTCGTTGTAGATTATCATTTCCTTAATCTTTTATAGGTACACTTTTATATTGAGAAAAAAATTATATTAAAATCTTAATTAAGCTGCATGCTAATTGACCTTATGAAAAATCGCCACAAAACAAAAATTAAAAATCGCCAAATGAATAATTACCGTAACGAAATTGGAAAAAATTTGGCAAAAAGTTTAATACTGGCAGTAAGTGCATTGATATTTTATATTAATTCTAATAAATCTTTAATGTTAACAATTCTGTAGCTTTAGGTAGACAACGTAACTACTTAGATAGCTTTAAGGACATAAACCGTTGTATATACAGTCTTCTTGATGAATTTTTTGATAATCACTCCTATTACATTTGACGTTGTCGACATAATACGACGACCTTTCACTAAATTAAATTGATATTTCCTTTGTCGACATCAACATTTATCGATGACTTTTTAATTTAATTTGTATTTTGTAAGAATATGTGACGTTGAATTTTTCTTGTACCGACGGCGATTTAATCGCCTTGGTTTTTAAAAACGACTGAAGTGGCAACAAAATTTAAAATAGAAAAGATTTAAATAACAAGTTTGACCCAATACCGAAAATTAGTTGAAGAAATGGAAAGTCTCGACGTAATAGAAAAACACTTTAATGAGATTCTTATTAAGCATTTGAAATCATTTCAAAACATTAAATTTTTTATAAAAGAATATTTCTCTACAGAACAGTGTTATCTATAAGCAGTCGACGTCGTCATAAGAGCTTTAGGAAATACAAAATTATAATCAAATTGAAGTTGACATCAATATAAAGGTCAAAAGTGACGACGATGTCGCGGTAGCCAAGTAGAATAAGGGTGATATAAAACCGCTAAAAAATGGTATCACCATATTTCATTAAAACGTTTTGGATAATTGTCCATTTGAAAAATTTTAAAAAATTACGAAAAGCACTCAATATTTTGGGGTAACCTTTACTGCATGCGGATTTCTTGGGTTATTTTTCATTTTTGCTTTTAAGCAATTTTATATAGAGTTATTTTGCATGCAGCCCCCTCATTCATAATAAAATTAACAAAACGTTTTTATTCCAAGTTCCTATGATATTGAAATTGTCAATTAATTTTTAAAATTATAGAAACAGCGAAATTTCAATATTGTTCCTATTGCTTGAGATTGAGTATCATTTCAACCAATAATTTTCGTTATTCTCCCGGCGTTCTCTCACATATTATGTCAAATTAATACCAGTTGTAGACACTATGTTACATTTTAACATTTTTTGTCTTGAAAGGTAAAATTGTTTAAGCGGCCTAGACACGATCAAAATAATCATCAAGCATTGTGGTAGTATTTTTGAAAATATATTTGTATGTGCTACACAGACGATGCTGGATGGAACAAATTATGATTTTTCCATTTCTTCAATCACATACAAAATTTTCATTTTAAATAAAATTTGCCAAAAATGCCTGAAGAAAAAGAAAGAAGGCGTAGAATTTATTTAAGTGGACGTAATTTAATTCATAAGCAAAGTGTATTTTTATTGTAAAGCTTTGAAAAAAATAGGATGGAAATCTTTAAGATTAAAAAGAAAAAATGTTCTAAATTTTGAGATGGAAGTTGCGATACTTGTAGCAAGATGTTCAAAACACAAAATCAAACTACAAATTAATATTGACGAGCATAGGTACCTCAAAGCATCCAGCCACACAAACACGAGTTTGACATCCAGCATTTTGATTGCAAGTCAGCTTCACAAATTTTACAGGCCTCTAGCCACTGCTTGCGAATGTATGGCAATGCAGGAAATTTAAAAAAGTTGATGGGTGCATTTGCAGTTTTAAAATACACAGCTCATTGTGTTGCTTTAAAACAAGAAACAATGTGTACATATGTATAAAACATAATAAAATACTATCAATAATTTCATTTAAAAATAAAAGAAAATGTTTTTAAAAATCCTACAAAGTTGAAATTTTATTTATTTATTTAGATTTTATTTTCCAATTTCTACACACAGAAAAAAACTGTGTCTAAATACCTAATAAAATAGAACAAAATTTATAAGATTATTATTATTATTATTATTTAAATAAGAAAAACCTTTTTGAAAAAATCAAGAAGAAAACTTGGGGTTTTTATTAGGTATTCTTATTTTTTTTTTCAAACAGGGTTTCTTCTTGATTTTACTAGGCTAAATAGTTTTTTTTTATAAAACATAAAAAATTAACAAAAAATTTTCAAAATAAAAAACTGAAAACAATTGATATGATATATTGCTTTTTTGGCATCTCCTTTAAAATTGTTTGCTAATCATAATCAATATTTGATTTCTTTCTACCTTTTCTTTTTGTGACATTTTATTTTGCCTTCATATTATCTTCCATTTTTCGAGGGGGAAAAGGTTAGGGGAGCCTTCTTCTGATGGATTGTCTAGAAGGGGTTGAAGCCACTTAATTTATAAAACCCGAAAAACCATGTGCACTTCACGAACATTTTTCGTCCTGTCAGGTAATGAACCTGGTATGATTCGTTTTGCAGGCATGCCACTACACCAAATGTATACTTTATATTTTATCTTTTAACAAACAGTTTCCATGTTGATTTCTTTACACAAGAAATATAATCAAGAAGATAACCTTATTAAAAAACTTAAAAAAAATTATTTAAACATGATCATATAGGAATTTAATGAAATCAATCAGAAAAACCTTTTTTGAAAAAAAATCAATTAGGTATCCTAGTGATATCAATAAGGAATACCTTTTTGAAAAAATCAATTAGGTAGGCTAATAAACTCAATAAGAAATCCATTTTTATACAAATCATAAGAAAACCTAATACAATCAAAAAGTTTTTCTCTATGGATTGTTTTTTTTTTTTTTTGTCAAAACTGAGTAAAACAAGTAAAAGTGCTATATTCGGCCGTGCCGAATCTTCTATACCCTTCACCACGGTTATTTTATTTATACAGACATGTACAGAATTATCCATATTCTTGACTCTTTACTTAAATAAATTCGTATGAGAAAAAATCATTATTCATGAGTTAAAGAAATAGAATACAAATTCCGTTTGCTACAATTGTCGCCGTGTTGTCAGCTACTTAATGATATTGAAAACGACAGCTACATCGTAAACTCTGATATTGTTGTAGAAATACTTATTTTGCTTTTATAAAATAAAATAACTTTTTCAAAAAATTATAAATATTTCCTCCAATACTTTTTGTTTGAATATGAATTTGTAAATTACAATTTTGTGACATTTTCTTCTGTTGAATAAAACAGAAATTAGTCTAAGTTGACTACAGCCACAACGGTGGCCGTGTAGCTATGTAGCTTTGCTGACTTCAAAATAATTGTTTTATTTTTGACAGTTTGTAGTCGGTATCCTGATGATGTCTATGTGTTTAATGCACCTAGGTTTTGAAACAGAGATATCATCTATTTAAAAATCAAACGTATTTAAAAAAAATCAAACGCATTTAAAAAAATATGTTGGAAAATTTTTTAAAAATTTTTTTTTTCGAAAATCTTTCTGTTAAATATTTTATTGAAAATGCTTTGTAAATTTTTTTGCAAATATTTTTGAAAAAAAATTCAAAATTTTTTTTTTAAATTTTTTTAAAAATTTTTGTGTTAAATTTTGGACCTTTCTCCAATCTATATTGAGTTAGAATGGTCAGACTAAAGCAAAAAGAAATCCTTACAAAAAAAAATCATCATATTGACACATGGAGGGTCCTTTTAACTGCTCCTATTTGTCAGTGGGTACCCTGTGGGTCCATTGGCTACCTCTATGCGTATTGCTTTCTATTAAGGTCTCTAATACAAATCAAAGCAGAAAAACCCTACCAAACTAAAAAAAAACAAAAATCGCCCCTCGCAGGGGGTTATGGATCCCGATCTACCTGTCGCAGTCTAATATTTATTTGACAAAAAAAGGCAAAACAGAATCATTAAAGCCGAAAAAAATTAAAAAAAAACGTAAAAAAATATAGGTGGGCGTGGTTTTTGGCCCGTAGCCTCCAAAGGAATGATCCGATGGTGCTGAATTGCAATACCAAAATTTTCGAAACTATGCCTGACAGATTGGTGTGTTTAAATTTTTTGTATCTCTTCTGGTGCCTTGGCAAATGACATTACCACACTAACACGGACAGACGGACAGACGGACATCGCTTAATCAACTTCTCTATGTATAAGGATCCAGAATATATATACTTTATGGGGTCGGAAATGAATATTGTAGAAATTACACACGGAATGACAAACTTATATATGTATATATAAGTATACCCTTTCCAATTGTGGTGAGGGGTATAAAAATTGTGAATAACAAGTTTTCTTATTGATTTAATAGGATTTCCTTATTGATAAAATTAAAAAGATTTACCACACGAAAATAATAAGCAATCGCTTTGAAAATAACATCTTTTCTTTCTGCTGGCATACCCCTTAGCCTAAAAACATTTCATTGAGAAAATCTTTTTGATTCTATTAGGTATTTTTGGCTCTGTGTTCGTTTTATCAAAATTTATATATTCATTCTTTATTTGATTTCACAGAGTCAATTAGATCGATTAAACCCAAGCGTCTTCTGGGTCTTATTGATCACTTGTAAAAACTTCTAGAGTCGAACCAACTACCCCGATAGTTTATTTTATAATTATATTTTATAATAAATATTTTATAAAAATAAGACACAACCTATTAAAGGTTCTGGTAATTTGTATATAAGTTTGTATTTTTTGTACAACGGCTTCTCGTACTTAAATGCAAATGTATAGTCATGCAAATTTTCTATATTCTTGCATCTTTGAGCTCCTAAATTCTTTGTATCTTTATTTTGTGGCCAATTCAGCATTAATGCCATCGAATGGAAATATTTATGTGTGTTAAGTAAAAACTTTTATTTTTGTATTTTTTTTCGGCTTTAGATCCTGGCAAGTTTTAACACGATAAGTAGCCAAAGTCTAGCATAAAGTATGAATATGGTAATATAAATTATGCAATGCAAAAAATAAAATAATACCATTTGTTGCTGGAATACTTGAGCGTTAGCTCAAAAGAAATACAGTTCGGCATAATTTACTCTTCAAATCGCATTTAGTTAAATATTTTTTGCATAAATTTAGTAATTAGCAATTGTTATAAATTTAATAACATCTGACCACTTCTTAATTATAGAACTTCCCTAATACATTTTAAAAGAATTATCTTATTAAAACATGCACTTAATGCACATTAAAACTTTATTTTTTCTTACAATATTTAGTTTACACTTAGAAAGTTGTCTAAAGCAAAGCTTTTGAAATAAAAATAATTTTTAAACTTCTTATTTGTTTTCTTAAAACGAGATAAAAAAAAGACGAAAATGAGCCTAATTAGAAAATATGTGACTTTTCGGCCCAAATTGATGTCCCATTGGAGCTTATCTAGGACCCATAATAAGAAGGCGTAATGCCTTAAATTGCAGAGTAATTTAGACCTTGTAATCCAATAATCAGTGCAAAATTCTCCTATTATTATAAGTAGTTAAATCGTCGCTACGCACGATACGACGCGGACCAAAAGTGTTATCCACTAGCAAGCCAGCCTAATGAACTTTTTGCACAAACTTTGGATGCTTTCGGCCAACATATTTTTACCAAACGCACAGTTTGTCCAACATAGCACTATATTGGAATTAAGTTTATTGTGCTCAATATTTAGAACTGGGAAAATCTATCGCTATCATCGGGTTTTATCAAAATCAGTAGGATCTTTTCTGAATGAGTACTTATGTATATATTTTCTATATTTCAGCAAATTTTAGTATAAGAGGATAATTTATGTGATGCCTTCAACTTTAATCATTTTTCCATTAATAATCTTAATCAATCCGAAGTCAATAACATCAGGTTTTTTTATTTTGATTAGTAGGCCAATATATGGATTACCCACTTGGTATTATTAATTTCAGTTATTGTGTACTACCTTCAAACCAGAAATAAATAAAAATCACGAAACATACAGCAACGTATTGCCCACAACATCCTAAAAATGGAATTCTTCGGCGCTATTGTTACTATGTAGCACCACATCGACTTCTTAAATTATTATTAATATTATTCTCTGCGATATGTTTTTAGCACATTGCAAATACTCAGAAGAATACTATTTGTATGTTCAATAAACCATGTAATTATTTCCAAATAGGTATTTCCAAAATACCATTGTGTAAATTATTCATTCGCATCGATGATTATCAAATCTCCATGATTACAACAATAATAACAAAAATCTCATATATTATTTAACTGACAAGGAAGCATAAATTCAATGAAATAAAACTAAATTATTTTAGTTGCAAATAAAGTTTTATTAGAAAAATTTTAGTTTTTGATTTCTTTTTAGAAGAAACTATGTGGAAAATTTGTGGTATTTGTTGTCGTCCCTTTTGCATTAGAGTCAGGTAGGAAATTATGTCATTATTCTATTAAAAATCAACTATTAGTTTCTTAGGCATATTTGGGTTAGTTTTAGGGTACAGGATACCTTCTACTGGTAAAAAATAGAATTCTAAATGACTGAAGTATTTTTACTGGTAGTTATACGTAGCAAATGCACCACAGAGACTCGAGTAGGAATTATTTTATTATTGAAATATAAGCCCAAGATTAGCGCAGCTCATAGCCTTCTTTTTACAACTTTATATGTTAAAGGTCCGCCACATACCTCGGAGTCACAAAAATTTTTCTCAGAAAAATTTTATTCATATTACCTGCTCTGTGATCTTGTTCACAAAACCTGTATTGTCTCATCACAGCAATCACAGCATTACCGTTCACAAATTTATGGTATTTAATAACAAAATGTTAAGAAACCTCTTCATAAAGCCCGTTTCACACTATAATACTGAGTATTAAAAATTTCATAGGATTTTCTAAGAAAGAAATCAAAAGAGAATTGTTGTGATTGTCAAAAAATTTAACGTAACATAACACTTCGTTTTAACACTATCACACTTCAAATAAAATGAAAAATATGAGCAAAGGAACACGCAGAGACGGGACAGTGAACAGAGCAATTGCACTTAGGCGGCAGAGGTGCCGGACCTTTGGCCGTTAAAGTTCTCGGTAAATAGAAAAGTGTTATAGTGCGAAACGGGTCTAAGTACAGTAATATTTGAGATGTACCCCGAGATATCCGCCGAGGCATATCTCTAATATTGTCTTTTAGTATTAACTTGGTGGGATACTTTTCCCAACATATCTACTTATCCATTAAAAATTACATATAACACAAGTATCAGTACCAAAGGTCTTTCTCCAAAGAATAATGCATTCCAAAATGTACCATCATGTTTCCGGTTTCCATTATCTGTTTGACTCTATAAGACCAAACAGACTGCCACCAGACTACATCAAAGTAAGTGAATATATTGGCCTTAAAATGATAAGTTATTTTTAAGGTAACCAAAGGGTAAAAACATAACCCTATTCTTTTCGCTACAATGCCTGTTCGTAGGTTAGCGCCTTCAATCTCTGGAATCGTAAAAGGTACCTTCTTGAAATATTCATACAAGTTGTATTACTGTGGCCGCTATAACAACAAATACTAACACTTATAGTGTGATCCGAACGTGACGTGATATTCGAGTATACTTATGTCGTAAAGCCATATTCTTGAACCGTAAGAGGCAGACGTAACACAGTTATTAAAACTACCCAGCAAAAACTTCACTTACCACGAAGCTATTTAATAATGAAAATCGTCGTCGCAACTACTTACAATTCCACTTAAAGAACTACTTATTTTTCTTCGAGATGTCGCTAAAAGAAGCCAATGCAATTTAAATAATCATAACCAAAAAATAAGTACTTGAAATAGGAAAATTTATGTGATAAATATAAAAAACATTTTTTGTAGGAGTAGATAATACAGACGGTTCGTGTCACAACTAAGCTTTAGTAGTTAGTCACGCAACGTACTTATTTTTAGAACAGTACGTACTGTAGCGCCTCTTAGTGTATTTATTTAGGTGCATTAGTTCATTTTATATTATTATGGCAAAGGATGGGATTATATGAAGAGAAAACTTTATTTTATTTTATGTTGGCACTGCTGAGTATTGAACTCGTGATCATCGCTTTTGTAGTCAACGTGCTAACCACTTGAGCTGCAGCACCTTTTTGTATAATACAGGGTGGGCCAAAAGAAACCAAGGGGTGTAAAAGTTTAATAACTTTTTTGTTTATTAACTTTTTTTTATTTTTTCTTTCAGATTATATAGACAACACTTGGAATTGTATTATTTAAACCAGAGATCAATTATTTTAACGCAAAGAGCATATCGCCGACATTATTGAAAATTTGATTATGAGTGATGAAGCTCATTTTCATTTGAATGGCTTTGTTAATAAGCAGAACTGTAGGTTCTGGGGTTCTGAAAATCCAAGAGCCATTCATCAACGCCAATTGCACCCCATCAGGTGTACAGTATGGTGTGGGATCACATCTGAAAATGTCATTGGGCCCTACTTCTTCGAGAATGAAGATGGAAGTGCTGTAACCGTAAATGGAGAGCGGTATCGGTTTATGATAGAAAATTTTTTACGTCCTGCTCTTAAAAACAGACCTGGTATGTGGTTTCAGCAGGACGGAGCCACTGCCCATACTGCCCGAGACACAATGGCACTTTTAAGACAAATTTTTGGAGAGCCCTTGGTTTCTTTTGGCCCACCCTGTAATATCCACATATATGCTAAGAATATTTCTTCCATACATATATTAAAACTTAAAAAAACATAAGCAAATCAACTTGTTACCAAACAACTTCCTTAGGATCCAAATAATAAGCTAAATACAATTAAAAAAAAAATTATTAATTAACAAAAAATTTTAATATTCACAGATGGGTAAAATAATACGATGTCATTTATAAAATTAATTCTGTTGTAAAAATATTTATACACAGAAAAAATACTTATATCACATGAGGGCATGTCCATGTACATACTTATATTTATATAAATGTGTTTGAAATACAAAATGCATAAAAATGCGTAGATAATGGAAGGGCAATTCTTTCCAACATTTATTTTATTACTCTAAATGAATAAAACATAGTATATTATATTGCTTATGAATCTTCATACAGCTGATTTGATCACGAGAGGCAGGTGCCATATTCTGTAATTCTCTAGCTAAAGCTATCGCTAAAATTCTAAAAATGCACAATCAAATTACGAGTATTTTTACAACAACACTCATAATTTGTTTGTGCATTTTTTGAATTTTAGCGATACATTTAGCTACGAGAATTACAGAATATAGCATACAGAAAAAAAAATGCATTCAAATGTATTAAAAATAATTTTTTTAACAACACATTATTTGTACGGAAAACAACGTTGTCTTGTAAATATTAGCATATTTAAAAATTTTAGATCTAAAAGTAGGTACACTACCATATCGTAAAATATTAATTGTCGTTTTCAAACTAAATATATTATTTTATACAAGAAAATAATGAGTTGTATAATTCATTACAAGGAAGTAGTTATAAAATAGCGTCTAGGTAATGCAGCGAGTGGCGAATAGAGCTACTAAGTAATGCATTTAAGAAGTTGTTCCGACTGAAGTTGTGAGTAAAAATTTTGTTCGCTATATAAACCCAAATTAAATAGTGTTCCGACAGTGACGTGTTTTATATGTATATGGCGTAATTTTTGAACCATAATATGCAATTTCTACAAATAGTGTTTCGACAGTGACGTATATGGGTATATGGCCTTATTTGTAATAGGTAGACTCTTGAAACTTTTACAAATTTTAATAGGTAGACTCCATTGCCACTATAACAACAATTACTAGAATTTAAAGGGTGTAACAATTTTTACAAATACGCCTTTTTTAACCATAAATTTACTTATAATAGCAAAAAACTCTTTATCGCTCCAACAAAATCCTAACTTTAGCTATTGGCAAGTTATAATAATGGGCCTTAAACTTAGAACATTGTTAATTTTTTTAATAATAGTAAGATTGAGTAGAAAAGGTTTTGGAAATTACTGTACACCTAATTTTATTTTTATACGGTTCCAGAAAAATCCGTGTAAAAAAAACGTGTCAAAAAAGACATTGATCATATACAAAAAAAGGTGATTGGTTCCTTATCTCTAAAATCTATTAAAATTAGTGAAAATCGAGAATTTTTATAAGAACAAGAAATCATGTTTATTTTACTTAATCATATAATGTGTAATGTGTATTTGCACCGTTTATTTTCATCTTTAGTGTATGATAAAGACTTAATAGACTTAATAGTTTCGTTCCAGAAATCAACGATTGCCTAATTAAATTTTAATTTTTTTTATAGTTCTTACTGTAGCTTCGTTTAAATCGAACATTTTCCTAAGAAATTTTGAGCCTTCTCCATTTCGAAGGCGATCTAAAATTTCAATTTTGTTTTCTAAAGAAATGGCTTTACGTTGTAGTTTTTTATTGGTAGTTTTCGTCGTCTTCTTGTAGAGATCCATTGATAGTTCACAATATATAAACACATTTCAATTGCTCGAACAAGTAAAAATGCTTGTATGCACAAAAAAAGAGAATTCCTCTAAATTTTTTATATAAAGATATTCCGCAAAACTTAAATTTTACAAATAAAATTTTACAAATAAAATTTAAGCCCAAATAATTTTCCAACCGTGTTAAATCAAAACCGTATAAAAAAGACCGTGTGAAAACAGAATTGGGTGTATTAAAGCAAATTTCTGTACCGTCCTACAGACCTCTAAATATTTGTACAAAACAATAAGTACTATACAGTTAACATTACCGTAGTTGAGATTTTTTTTTCATAGTACACGAACACAGCTGAACAGATTTCGGAAGGGTCATACCAATACAACCATTGGTCATTTCACTGGTATTGAGGACCACAGATCTATTACAGGTATAAGGCACAGTAGCATTAATGAAGAGGGCATATATTGTTTACAAAAAACAAAGATCCCGGTCACGGTAGAAATTACGATGCTTGTTGGTAATAGCCATTAGTCCGGGCTATATTGACGTCGATATCGACTTTTGCATGGCTTTGAAGTTAAGACTAAGCCTTCAGTTTATTTTTGTTTAAAATCCGAAAGTAAGAAGACATCCCTGGGCTGACTGGGCTACCCTGGCAATCACATTATAAATTTCTTTTGTTATAGCTGAAATTTAGTTTGAAATATCTGGCTATTAAGCATGTGATTTAAATTTCACCATAAAACTAAATGCAAATAACCTTCAAATTATCATCTCATTATTTGCTAATATGCTCAACATTTTTATAGCTATTTAGAAAGGGCTGATGAAAAACTCTGGTCATGCAATGTGGGGCATAGAGGAAAAGAGGTGAGATGCAACAAAATTAAAACACTACTGAAATGACCACCAAATAAGCAGAATTTCTTAGCGGTAAAGCGAATGTAATGCATTTTCTGAATCCATATAATACTTCTTCATCATACTTCGCAACTATCTACTGTGGGTGGTCGTTAATTGTAAACATAATTTATTTAGCCAACCAAACTCAACTACTATAATACGAGAATATTGTATTCAATAATTCATCGTCAGTTGGGTGAAACCGTTGTCTACCACCACCCTGTTGTTTGATGTGTTGTTGCTTCAGGTGAACTTTGTAGATTTGTATATGTATATTTTTTGTAATCTTCTTCACTTGGTATATTTATAAATACGATTTTCGGTTAATAACTTAAAATAAACCCCTTTTTGAAATGACAGTTTACCAACAAACCCTCAGTAGGCAGCCGCTTAACCTCACCGCTGTATCGCTTATTGCTAGACTGGTCTTAGATTATTTTTATTGCCAACCTCAAACAAATTTTGATATAATTATTTCAAACTTCAATTGTATCGATAAAATTTTAATGCTTATTAATTATATTTTTATTTAAATTGCACATGATTATTTTGCTGTAATAATTTAGTTTTGTTTTAGTTTTTTTTAACACAATTGGTAATTTGTAGTTTTTTTTCTAAAATATATTAATTAATTTTGCTTATGTTTATGCCCATATACGTGTATGCCTGTCTAATGAAAATGTTTGATATTTAAAATTTTGCGACAGAGATTACCTTCTTGAATCAAAAATAGTTTCGTCACTGCTAATAGTTTAACCGCAAACTTAGTTAAACCCACCAAAAATCTCAACGACTTTATTGCCTTTAGATTCAAGAGTGTTGTTAATCTGTCTAATTATTTAGAACTTTTCATCAAGAAAAGTTAAACATTTCTCAGTTTTAGAGAAGAAAATTAGGTAGAAGGTAGAAGGGAGAAAAAAGGAATGAAGGAAAGAAAAGTTTTCAGATAACTTTAATTGTCAATGCTTATGAATTAAACAGCGTTTTCATTTTCAATTTAAATGTTGATGTTATTCCCTTGGATAAATTAAGTTATTTCTTTGAATAAGATAAAATAAACTCATTTCAAGTTCTTAGATAAACCACAAATTAACATGTTTTTTTTTTTGTTAAGAATAGAAAAAATATTGAAATAATTCGGTCTTTTGCATTACTTTGCTTCTTTGTGATTAATTATTTTTTGTTTCATGAAATGGATGGACGATATTTCTAAACTTGTGGGATTGTTGTTAGACTTATAAAGAATTTGAAGGGATTTAATTTACTTGTCACTCTATCATATTGTTTTAATGTTAATGATGCTAAACTTAGTGACGCTAGGAAATTTAAACAATTTTAACAGTTTTTATTGTTCTGAAGTCTGTTGTAGTATATCAGTTTTAAGTTTTAAACACATAGACAACACCGGCTACACAGCTACACGACTACAAATGACGTTGGCTACAATCGTCGCCGTATAGTCAGCTAATGAATTATATTGAAGACGACAGCTAAATACATCAAAACTATGAAAATGATGTAGAAATATGTATATATTTTTCCTTTACAAAAAAAAAAAAACACTTTCAGAAAATAATTTTATCATATCAAAATAAAAAAAATATATTTGCTCAAAACCTTTTGATTGTAAATGAATTTGTATTTTTAATTTTGTGACATTTTCTTTTGTTGAATAAAATAGAATTGTCACAAACAAAAAAATAGAAATTAGTCTCAGTTAGCTACAGCCACAACGGTGGTCGTGTAGCCATGTGGCTATGATGTCGTCGTAATAATCGTCAACATATAAACGTATGTATTTTAATTTCGACAAGTTGTAGTCGGTATCCTGTTGTCGTCTATGTTTTTAATGCTTTAATTGAATTTCTTTGATCGAATGGATATCAGTATAGTGGCAGTCAAAATAATTTGTAAAAGTTTCACTATTTAAACGATACAGATTACTCCCATAAAGGCTCCCTTTTAGACCCCCTTCCGTCCACTATGATTATATGCCCTAAATAGATGGAATTTACAGCAACTTTACTTTTATTGAGTCACAACCCGCCTTCACTCTTGACTAGTGATTTCAAACTGTCGACTGTCCTTCTCATCATGCAGTATCTAGTAACTGCTAGCATTTGTTCAAGGCTCAGGTCCCCACATGGCACTATAGATAGTGGCCTTCCTTAACCTTTTCAGCATTAATTAATATTATGCCATTACCCAGCGCTACTCTGGGTTCTGGCTTCATTACCTCATTAACCAAGGCACATCTGTTAAGTTTGAAAACACATTCCAGCACAAGTTTGGAGTATATATTCACCTCCTCAAGAGTTCTATAACCGACTTGTTGTCGACTGGTTTCTTCCATGCACCCGACATTCCACCTGGTGATCCAACGCATGCAGTCAAGCAATTCTGCATGGTAAATGGAGAAGCGACCCCCTCAAGCGCAGACTACAAGACAGGTTTACCTCAGCTGAGTATACACATAAAATACCATCCGCAATGATTGTCCGATGCAGTCTTTAGACCATTTTTCTTCTACTCATACGTCCCGTCGTCATTTGATCTTCCCTGACCTTCTTACTCGGTCCAGAATGCTTTTATGTCCGATTTATGCTCAATACTATGCTAAATGGCATTGTTTTTCATATGAAAAGCTGACATGGCAGCCGTTGGCCTAATAAATAAGTCTAAGGTAGGTAATCTCAACAGTGCCTCAATAGCTTCTGTTGGAGCCGTGCGCATTGAACCTCATATATTCATACAAACAATCTTCTGAACCCCTTCCAATTTACGCTTAACTGCACTCCGAGTGGCTTTTGGCTACCAAACCACAGATGCATAAGGTATTATGGGCCGCACCTTCATTATGTAAATCCAGAATGCAGCCTTTGGCAAGATTCCCCACTTACGGCCACACACTCGTTTACAATGACGCAAGATCTTTTTGCTTTCCGTATAAGTGTCAAATCGTCGGCATACTCAACCCTATGATTTTAGTTTCAAAAGAAGGCCATCAACGGTTTTGTTTCGCAAAAGAGGTGACAAAAATACTGCATTCGGGCAAACCCTGACTACCCTATCCCGCATTTCGGAACACCAATTCTTGATATGTAAAGCTGTAGACCTAAGCATAGCGTTGATCCATTTTATAACAACGTGTTCAACTCCACGCTCAGCAAGAGTATTTCTAAACCTCGAAAAAGAGAAGAAAAGGCAGACATTTAAAAGTCACAAAAAATAAATATTAAAGGTAGACTAATTAAATTTTTGTAAAAATTTGTATGGTGCCTACTATAACAACTAATAAAAAAATATAAAATTAAAAGTTAAATGGTGTTTCGATAGTGGCATGATTTTACGTATATTTTAACCTTAATATGCTTACACTTTAAATTTACACAGAATATGTTTTAAAATATATACTGTGACAATAAGTAACAAAAATAAAATTAATAAAAATGAAAATAAAAAGGTGTCTCCTAGAAGACGCGAATTTGAAGAATTTGGTTTTATCCTGTAAATTTTATAGCCAACGGCTTGAACTGTACACAGGGTATTTAATACTATGCTTGCTATAGTAAAAAGTATAAAAAAATTAAAAGGTTTTTCATATTAGACGTGTCAAAATCACGTCTCAATCCTGGCTATTTTTTAAGTGTTTATTGTATCTTAAAATATAATACAGTTTTGCGGAAAAAATTGGATAAATAAAAGGATTTAAAGTTCTTAATACGAATCTTGCTTTAGTTTTTTCTATCACCTTGATATTTTCTTAAGGAGTATGGCAATTACATTACATTAGTATATTTCATCACATCTCGATAACGCTAATTAAAAGAGTATGGACAGCATTTTCTTTTCGTTACTTGAACACAATTTTTTCCTGTTTAACAGTTTTGGAATTGTGCGAAATTTATTGGCGGACAGCAATATTTTTATGCAAAATTCATAAAAATTTAAAAGTTTTTTCTTATTAATAAATATAATAGGTCATATGCACTAATCTGGAGTTTGTTCACCAGTAAGTGAATATACCGAATTTAGACTTTAGAGCTCAAGAATACCTAATAGATAAGGATATATCAGTTCAAATTTTATATTTTTGTTTTCGAAAAAATTTTATATATATTTTATATTTACATATAACTACTTACATAGAACTTCCTCTTTTTTAAATTTTTTTTTTTATATCCTTACTCCTTTTTTCAAAGTGTTGCTTAATTATTATTTTATTATAATTTTCTTAATATATACTTAAAATATGCAATTCTTATACCTCTACATATTATATAGCAACACTGCAATTGCACGTCCTGATCATTTTCGGCGGCGATTTAGTGCTATGTCGTAATACCGGCAAATGCGTTTTTAGTTGCGCCTTAAACTATGCTGCATATCAGTTTATGTATTTTTTACTTTATAGAAACTGAAGTATGCATATCCGGTTAGTTCAACAGGGTACTTCAACTGCTACAAGTAGTTTTAGTTGTAATAATTCCCTATTGAAACCTTTAAGATAAATAGAAAATGAGAAATCTTTTCATTTTTCAAATGCTCATATGACTATTGAATACTAATAATAAATCTTATATAAAATTTAAATTATCACTTAATTAAAGAAATCAATATTTATTTCGTTGGAAAATTGACACTAAAATCATAATAATAAATCATAATATTTCCTTCCATCTGGTTTTACTTTTCTTTTTGTTTAATTCTAGGAATCAAAAAATTATTTCTTTTAGCGAAAAGAGATAAAAGTTTTCGAACTGTCAGTAATCGTATAGAAAATAATTTGTAATCATAAATAAAATAAAGAACAACCATAAAAAATTGTTATATTACATCAATACACAAAATATTGTTGCTTATATTATTTATGCCAGATTCCGTTTGGCACGTTAACGCCAATAATATTTTATATTTATAAGTTTTTCTCGTAAAATATTTAATACTGTGAAAATTGTTTTAAAATATAAATTGAAGTATGTGTCTAAATCAAGATACAATAACTAAACAATGACATAAAAACTTTTTAATAGTTTTCCTCAATTATTTTTACTATCATCTAATAACTAAGCTGTCTCATAGGAAATATTAAAACACTCATATCTGGCTGGACGTAGTACCAAAATATTTTTTTTTTAATTTTTGAAATATACTTAACGACATATTATTGTTTACATATT